>WNWK01015809.1:0-46677 GCA_009830355.1 Cherax destructor | reverse complement strand
TTTGTATATTGTCCAAGTCCAATTTCGCCTGTCTTGAAAGGGCCACGGTGTACAGCAACGACCCCTTTCAAGGAGGGTTTGTTAAAAATAGTTAAAATAAAAATTAAAAAGTCATTAAAGTATCATGTAGGTTAGCCATAAATGAAAAAACTTTTAAATTATGGATGTTTCATTCTAAACATATTTAATATAAAATAACTAAGCAATTTAAAACACTATTGAAGAAGATAAGTGTTACCCAGACCTGGTTGTGAAGGGCCCCCCAAGAAAGGGAAAGGTTACCCAGACCTGGTTGTGACACCATAGAAGGGAGATAAGTGTTACCCAGACCTGGTTGTGAAGGGGACACCATAAAAGGGAGACAAGTTTACCCCCCTGGTTGTGAAGGGCCACCATAGAAGAAGACAAGTGTTACTCGGGACCTGGTTGTGAAAGGCCACCATAAAAGGGGGAGACAAGTGTTACCCAGACCGGGGTTTGAAGGGCCCCCCTAGAAGGGAGACAAGTGTTACCCAGACCTGGTTGTGAAGGGCCACCATAGAAGGGAGACAAGTGTTACCCAGACCTGGTTGTGAAGGGCCACCATAGAAGGGAGACAAGTGTTACCCAGACCTGGTTGTGAAGGGCCACCATAGAAGGGAGACAAGTGTTACCCAGACCTGGTTGTGAAGGGACACCATAGAAGGGAGACAAGTGTTACCCAGACCTGGTTGTGAAGGGCCACCATAGAAGGGAGACAAGTGTTACCCAGACCTGGTTGTGAAGGGCCACCAAGAAGGGAGACAAGTGTTACCCAGACCTGGTTGTGAAGGGCCACCATAGAAGGGAGACAAGTGTTACCCAGACCTGGTTGAGAAGGGACACCATAGAAGGGAGATAAGTGTTACCCAGACCTGGTTGTGAAGGGCCACCATAGAAGGGAGATAAGTGTTACCCAGACCTGGTTGTGAAGGGCCACCATAGAAGGGAGACAAGTGTTACCCAGCCCTGGTTGTGAAGGGCCACCATAGAAGGGAGACAAGTGTTACCCAGACCTGGTTGTGAAGGGCCACCATAGAAGGGAGACAAGTGTTACCCAGACCTGGTTGTGAAGGGCCCCCATAGAAGGGGACAAAGTGTTACCCAGACCTGGTTGTGAAGGGCCACCATAGAAGGGAGACAAGTGTTACCCAGACCTGGTTGTGAAGGGCCACCATAGAAGGGAGATAAGTGTTACCCAGACCTACTTGTGAAGGGCCATCATAGAAGGGAGACAAGTGTTACCCAGACCTGGTTGTGAAGGGCCACCATAGAGGAGACGTGTTACCCAGACCTGGTTGTGAAGGGACACCATAGAAGGGAGACAAGTGTTACCCAGACCTGGTTGTAAAGGGCCACCATAGAAGCGAGACAAGTGTTACCCAGACCTGGTTGTGAAGGGCCACCATAGAAGGAGACAAGTGTTACCCAGACCTGGTTGTGAAGGGCCACCATAGAAGGAGACAAGTGTTACCGACCTGGTTGTGAAGGGCCACCATAGAAGGGAGACAAGTGTTACCCAGACCTGGTTGTGAAGGGCCACCATAGAAGGGAGACAAGTGTTACCCAAACCTGGTTGTGAAGGGCCACCATAGAAGGGAGAAAAGTGTTACCCAGCCCTGGTTGTGAAGGGCCACCATAGAAGGGAGACAAGTGTTACCCAGACCTGGTTGTGAAGGGCCACCATAAAAGGGGAGACAAGTGTTACCCAGACCTGGTTGTGAAGGGCCACCATAGAAGGGAGACAAGTGTTACCCAGACCTGGTTGTGAAGGGACACCATAGAAGGGAGACAAGTGTTACCCAGACCTGGTTGTGAAGGGCCACCATAGAAGGAGACAAGTGTTACCCAGACCTGGTTGTGAAGGGACACCATAGAAGGGAGACAAGTGTTACCCAGACCTGGTTGTGAAGGGCCACCATAGAAGGGAGACAAGTGTTACCCAGACCTGGTTGTGAAGGGCCACCATAGAAGGGCAACTTTGCTCAGGTGTCCTGGTTCCTCAAGTTTGCTGTCCATCAGTACTACTCCTACTCAGCCATTGTTCTCCCTTTCTTTTCTTACTATTTTTTTATGATTATTATTACTTTGACGAGGAGTGCTAAACCTGTAAGAGACATACAGCACCTTGGGGAATGAGAGGTCTTTAGGTTTTATTCATGTGGAGCGTAGATCTAATTCCTTGGATCAAAAGCCCTTCACCACCTTTAAAGAATCTCCCTTGAGGGGTATTATAATCATGGAGAGCGCTAAACCCGTTTATTATTTGTATTAATAAAAAAGAAGCGCTAAACCACAAGGGTCACACAGCGCAGCAGGGCAGGGAAAGATGCTGGGGTATTGGGTAGCAAGAGGTAGAAGGACGATTATTAGGTTATGGAGTGCAGCGGGGCAGTGGATAGTGCAGGGGTAGAGGGTAGCAAGAGAATGAGGTAGGAAGGACTGAGGGGGGTGCTAGAGGCAGCATCAGAGTTTGTGCAGTAAATCAGTTGTTGTCAAAAACTCAACGAGAGAGTCTGGGTTAAAGGAGGGTCCATCTGCAAGAAGGGAAGGTAAAGAAAGGGCCGCAGAGCGAAGATGCCATTCGAGGTAAATTCTGCGTGCTCGTTGATAGAGTGGACAGTCCAACAGAATATGTCGAACAGACACTGGAACCTGACAATGCTCACAGAGAGGGGCAGGGAGCCTCTCCATGAGATACCCGTGAGTAAGACGAGTGTGGCCGATGTGAAGACGGGAGAGTGTAGTCTCCCAACCCCGACATTGGTGACATGAAGAAGGCCAGAAACCTATACTCGGTTTAATAGAATGTAGTTTGTTATAGAACAGGTCAGACCAACGTTGTTGCTAACGGGTGCGAAGGTAGGTAGTAATTACAGCAAAATACTCTGAATGGAACAACTCTATGAAACTGGAAGGTCATGTACTGCAGCAGTGTCTGCCTGTTCATTGCCCTGTACGTCAACATGATCAGGGACCCAACAAAAAACTATATTTGTGCTTGCTAGAGATACGGCATAACCAAAGTTGGATACAAAAAACTAGGGGGTGAGGTGTATCAAATTTTCGAATAATCTGTAAATCACTGAGTCTGAAACGACCACAAATGGGGTGACAGGCATAGATGCAATACAGATAAGTGCTACAAGAATGGTATACAATTCAACTGTAAAAATGCTAGGCGAGGATAATGCCCTCCCACGATACTGTCCGGAAACACTGCTGCGAATCCGATGCTGTCAGAAGACTTAGAACCATCGGTGTATACTGCGATGGCATGGGAATGAGAGCGGAAGTGGTCAAGAAAAAGAGAAACCACCGTAGGCAGTTGGGCTTTCGCGCATGGCAGTGGGAAAGAACAGACACGGACAGTTGGAACTTCCCAAGGGGGTAGGGGAAAGTGAAATGCTACATGAACATAGAGGTGACAACTGAAGAGAAGACAAGAGCAAATGTAAGTGAAGAGAAAAGGTATGGAGTAAACAGGTGCGACGAACAAATATAGAACGTCTACTAACATCAGTGACTATCCTATATATGGAAGGATTGCGGAGGTCATGAGAGCGAACATAATAGCGAAGGCAATGAGCATCACAGCGATCGGACAATAATGGAATATTCACTTCTGCATAGAGGCTCTCAACCGGTGAAGAACGAAAAGCACAGGCAAACGTAATTCCTGTGATGGATGGGATTAAGGCTAGAGAGAGTAGCTGGAGAGGCCGCCGAATATATCTGGTCACCATAATCGAGTTTCCATAAAATTAGGGCTGAATGCAGGCGAAGGAGAGTTCTACGATCAGCCCCATGAAAGATGAGAGAGGGTTTTAAGGAGGTTCAGCCGGCTATGACAGTTTCCAGGATAACCTACGGCCAAACAGAAGGCCGAGAAACCTGACCATATTACGTTCTGGGATACGTGAGTCATATAGGTACAAGGGATGATCAGAGACGACTGAACGTCTAGTGAAAGTATTTGGCGAGTTTTACTACTAGAAAAATTAAACCCACAGTTGACCGCATGCTGGAGAGAAACTGCAATGACATGACAGTCAGCGCCTGCACAAGCTATAGCAAAGTCATCAACAAAGAGCGATGACCAAATATTGGATGGAAGAATAGATGCCAGATCATTTATAGCAAGGAGAAAAAGTGTTGTGCTCAGAACACATCCCTGGGGGACACCTTCAGCTTGGACAAAGTCCGGGGAAAGCATATTAACCCGGACACTGAATTGTCTTTCAGTTAAGAACTTCTGAATGAAAAACGGTAGATTGCCTCGGAAGCCTAAGGAGTGGGCCTGGGCCAAAATATTATACCTCCAAGTTGTGTCATATGCCTTCTCAAGGTCAAAAAAGATGGCGATAAACGAGTGGTTATTGGTAAAGGCATTATGAACATCCGTATCCAAGCATAGTAAGGGGTCAATGGTAGAACGGCCCTTACGAAAGCCATATTGACTAGTGGAGAGACTATTGTGCGTTTCTAAATACCACATCAAACGTCTATTTACCAGAAGTTTCATCACCTTGCAAACTGCACTGGTAAGAGCGATGGGACGGTAGTGGGAGGTATCATGTCCCGTAGTACCTGGTTTGCGGAGTTAGAACAATGACATTTCCACAGCTGGGGAAGAACTCCTTGTGACCAATTAAGATTAAATAGTCGTATGAGGACTGCAAGGGCTGACTGATGTAAATGCTGTATCATACGAATATGAATGCCGTCTGGCGCAGCTGCCGATGATCAGCAAGCGGAGAGTGTTGCCTCCACTTCCAGAAGTGTAAAAGGCACACAAGATTCTTCTCTGATAGAAGAAAAGTTTAAGAGCTCAAACTCTCTGGCAGACTTTGAGGAAAGAAACGAGGGGCATAGATGGAGCCCCTGAGAAATATGGACCAGATGATTACCAATTTCGGTGGCAAAGTCAAGAGGGTTTGCTATATCGACACCTGCAACCCAAAGAATAGGAGCCGGGTCGGGAGAGTATTTACCACTCAGTTTCCGTATTGTTTTCCAGACTGCACTCAGAGGAAGCCGAAGTGACAGTAGAAACAATCCTGCCACCAAGTGCGTTTAGCGTCATGGATGACACGGCGAGCGACCGCTCTCTTCTGCTTAAAATCAAGGAGTCTCTGGTTCTGTGTACCGATACCTGCCCTACGCAGCGCATTTCAAACGTACTGCCCGAGCACAAGCAGGAGACCACCAAGGCACGCACTTCTGAGAATGCTTGCCCGAGGTTTGGGAGATATATTGTGAAGCTGTGGTTAAGACTGAGGTCGAGAAGAGGTGTAAAATCTCATCAATGGAGGACGAGGAAGGAGCCTCATTAAAAGCAGTTAGACGCGAGAAAAAGGTCCCAATTCGCCCCGTCAAATTACCAGTGTGGGCTACGAGGAGGTGGTGAATACGAAGGAGAAGTAAGGATGATTGGAAAATTATTATCATGCAAGTCCGGGAGGATAGACCAGGTGAATTCTAGGACAGTTGAAGAAGAGCAGACAGATCGATGCAAGAGAGAATGAGTACGAGGATCAAAATGGGTGGTAGTAACCCATATTTAAAGCATGGAGGGGGAGAGAAGTCAGAAAAGCCTATTACTGAATGCCACGGGAGCCACAGTGAGACCCCCTCTGAGGAAATGGTGGGATGTAAGGGGAACGCCTTCCACCTGAACAAAAAAAAAATAGTGGAAAAATAAATTAATAAATAACGACAAGGTTTAATAATGAAGATAGAAGTTTTTTAATTAAAATTAAGAAAAATATGGCCGTTGTGGTTCTGGTAAGATGTTACGTCAGGAGTATGTAAAGCCCATGATAGTTTGAAGAAATGGTGTAGGTTATCCTGGGAGGTTGTAATCCTCCGATGTTCTGGAATCTCCTGATACCACTTAGTTGTATCACCACACTTTAGATATGAAAGGTGAGGAGTAGTCTTAATATCCTCTAAGTCCACTAATCAGGAATTTTTGAATGAAGAATAGTTTTAATATCCCACACGTTCAGAAGACAGGGATCTTGCTCACATTCCTAGCGTCTACCCTGGAGGACCAGGCCACCAGCACAGCTGATAACAATAAAAATATATTGGTTACCATAAGTTAAGTGAGTTGTTACTCACTTAACTTGTGGAAAAGGTGATATACAATATCAAAAGGGTGATATACAATATCAAAAGGGTGATATACAATATCAAAAGGGTGATATACAATATCAAAATCACTACTGGTAACCAAGAAACAAAAAAACAACGATCAATAATACTCCTGGTAGATCACCTTACCTGATCAGGAGAAGAGTGGAGGTGAAGTGACTCTCCAAACTTCAACCCACACCAGGTAATACTACCAGGAGTAGAAATTAAAGCACATCAGATTTTTTTAGATTTTGCCACCGAAGTGGCTAGTTTATTGTGCACCCCATATCCATCCTGTGGACGGTAGCGCAAGAGCATATGGATACACAAAAGGCCTAGGAACTAGGCCCCAAAAGGGTTAACAATTGTACATTTGGATTTATATCTACATTTCACTTATCTGTTACAAGCAAATTTAGGAAATTTGCTTAGTATAACTGGTATCTTATTTTCATTAATAAGATATCTTGACATGTCACATAGGTTATTATACTGTCTATCTCTATATTCTTCAATAAGTGGACAATTAAGCACATAGTGTTCAAGACAGTGACCATATGCCTGATCACATAATTTGCATTTAGTTTGATCATCATCTGTGTGTCTCCCAAACTGCCAGAAGTACTTGTAGCCAAGCCTAAGCCTGGCCACTACAACATCAGTCAGTCTGTTCACATTTCAAGTTGCTCCATAAACATACTTATTTATGTTCATGTTATAGTAGGTTATAGATCTACTCAGGCTTCTAACTGCATTCCTATAGCAATCATTTTTATTATTTATTTCTCTCCTAATATTATTCCTAATGCTAGACACAGATATACCAAAGTTATATTTTACATTCTCCTTCTGGGTACTCTTCTTGGCTAACATATCAACTTTATCATGAAGGAGTAATCCAATGTGTGATGGAATCCATAGCAATTGTACATTAATTCCTTTGTCCCGGATTTTTTAGTATCTATACCTGGTTTCTCCAATGAGCATGCTGTCATTATATGAGTCAAGAGCCTTTAGTAATGACATAGAATCAGTGGAAATAAATGGTATAAAATACTGACACAATGGAAAAATAAACACATAAGCAGTATAATGTGATCCTTTATTGACAACGTTTCGCCCACGCAGTGGGCTTTATCGAGTCACAAGACAGATCTGCCTGGAAGAAGAGTAACATGAATATTTATAGGATTTAGTCAGGTGGAGAATGCTGGGTCAGTGGAGAATGCTGCATGTGACAGTCTTAAAAGTAGTGTGATAGTTTAAAACCTTGTGTTACTTAAAGGACCTGCAGTGTTCCATTCTTGAGTTCTATGTGGGATAGCGTTGAAGAAGTTTCTTGGCAATAGGTTCAGCTATGTTGTAGAAGCCGTTGTTCTGGTTGAAGTTGTTGGATATACAGATAAGTGATGATTCCAGGATTCTTCGGTATTGAGTGTTGTCTTCTCTGGCGATGAGTCTTGCGTTTCTGTAGTTGATTAAATGGTTGTGTAAATTTCGGTGTTGAACACAGGCATTTCTTGAGTCGTCAGATCTGCCTGCGTACTGGTGTTCTGAAATGCGTGTTTGTAGGTCTCTGGATGTTTCGCCGACGTATAATTTGCTGCAGTCATTACAAGGGATTGTGTATACCCCTGCAGTGGATTGAAGCTTGTCCTGTCTGTTACTGGTAATGTCCTTGATGGTGGTGGATGTGGAGGTAGATACTCGGAATGAGGTATTGGAAAAAATGTTGGAAACGTGTTTGGCAATGGAGTTGGTGGGGAGGACTATGTATCTCTTCTCAGCAGTGTCTTCTCTGGGTGTGTTGAAGATGTTTAATGCCCGTCGTCTGCAGTCTCTAATGAAGTGACGAGGATAGTGAAGTTTGGAAAAACTTGTTCAATGAGGGAACATTCTTCTTCAAGGAACTCACTGCTGCAGATTCTGAGTGCGCGCAGGAAAAAGCCTATAATTACACCACGTTTAGTTTTGGTGTCGTGGTGAGAGTAGAAGTGGAGAAGATCGTGTTGATTGGTAGGTTTTCGATCATCACTTATCTGTATATCCAACAACTTCAACCAGAACAACGGCTTCTACAACATAGCTGAACCTATTGCCAAGAAACTTCTTCAACGCTATCCCACATAGAACTCAAGAATGGAACACTGCAGGTTCTTTAAGTCACACAAGGTTTTAAACTATCACACTACTTTTAAGACTGTCACATGCAGCTTTCTCCACCTGACCCAGCATTCTCCACCTGACTAAATCCTATAAATATTCATGTTACTCTTCTTCCAGGTAGATCTGTCTGTGACTCGATAAAGCCCACTGCGTAGGCGAAACGTTGTCAATAAAGGATCACATTATACTGCTTATGTGTTTATTTTTCCACATAGAATCAGTAATGATGATAGTCAAGCTCAGTGTCATAAGTTAGCTTTAGTGCCATTAGGATTGCAAACAATTCAGTTTGCAGTGTAGACGCCCAGTTGTTAATTCTTATGCCTAGTTCAACAGATTTATTATTGTTCTTAACTAGGAGGTGGGAACCAGAGTAGATGCAGCCCTGCCAGAAGACTCCTGTTAAGTAAAAGGACACAAATGCAACTAATGAGACCTTTTATTGTGGCAACGTTTCGCTCTCCAGGAGCTTTGTCAAGCCGTTACAAACAATACATGGACACACAGGGTATATATAGGTTCAGGGTGAGGTTTTAATACTAGTGGTGGTAGAGGTAGTAGTGATATAAGTCGTAGTTTACCTGGAGTTTACCTGGAGAGAATTCCAGGGGTCAACGCCCCTGCGGCCCGGTCTGTGACCAGGTCTCATGTTGGACCAGAGCCTGATCAACCAGGCTGTTACTGCTGGCCGCACGCAGTCCAACGTACGAACCACAGCCTGGCTGGTCAGGTACCGACTTTAGGTGCTTGTCCAGTGCCTACTTGAAGACAGCCAGGGGTTTGTTGGTAATCCCCCTGATGTATGCTGGGAGGCAGTTGAACAATCTTGGGCCCCTGACACTTATTGTGTTGTCCCTCAACGTGCTAGTGGCACCCCTGCTTTTCATTGGGGGGATATTACATCGCCTGCCGAGTCTTTTGCTTTCGTAGGGAATGATTCTCGTGTACAAGTTTGGTACTAGTCCCTCGAGAATTTTCCACGTGTATATAATAATGTATCTCTCCCGCCTGCGTTCTAGGGAGTACAGGTTTAGGAACTTCAAGCGTTCCCAGTAATTGAGGTGGTTTACCGCAGTTATGCGTGCCGTGAAAGTTCTCTGCACATTTTCAAGGTCAGCAATTTCACCCGCCTTGAAAGGTGCAGTTAGTGTGCAGCAATATTCCAGCCTAGATAGAACAAGCGACCTGAAAAGTGTCAACATGGGCTTGGCATCCCTGGTTTTGAAATTTCTCATTATCCATCCTGTCATTTTTCTAGCAGATGTGGTTGCTACGGTGTTATGGTCCTTGAAGGTGAGATCCTCTGACATGATCACTCCCAGGTCTTTGACATTAGTTTTTCGCTCTATTGTGTGGTTGGAATTAGTTTTGTATTCCGATGAGATTTTAATTTCCTCACGTTTTCCGTATCTGAGTAATTGAAATTTCTCATCATTGAACTTCATATTGTTTTCTGCAGCCCATTTAAAGATTTGGTTTATGTCTGCTTGGAGCCTTGCAGTGTCTTCAACGGTGGACACTGTCATACAGATTCGGGTGTCATCTGCAAAGGAAGACACGGCATTGTGGCTTATATCCCTGTCTATGTCCGATATGAGGATGAGGAACAGGATGGGAGCGAGTACTGTGCCTTGTGGAACAGAGCTTTTCACAGTAGCTGCCTCAGACTTTACTCTGTTGACTACTACTCTTTTTGTTCTACTTGTTAGGAAATTATAGATCCATCTACCAACTTTTCCTGTTATTCCTTTATCACGCATTTTATGTGCTATTACACCATGGTCACACTTATCAAAGGCTTTTGCAAAGTCTGTGTATATAACATCTGCATTTTGTTTGTCTTCTAGAGCATCCAGGACCTTGTCGTAGAGGTCCAGTAGTTGGGACAGACAGGAGCGACCTGCTCTAAACCCATGCTGCCCTGGGTTGTGCAATTGATGAGTATCAAGATGAGTGGCGATCTTGCTTCTTAGAACCCTTTCAAAACATTTTATGATATGGGACGTTAGCGCTATTGGTCTGTAGTTCTTTGCTATTGCTTTACTGCCCCCTTTGTGGAGTGGGGCTATGTCTGTGTTTTTAGTAACTGCGGGACGATCCCAGTGTCCATGCTCCCTCTCCATAGGATGTTAAAAGCACGTGATAGGGGCTTCTTGCAGTTCTTGATGAACACGGAGTTCCATGAGTCTGGGCCTGGAGCGGAGTGCATGGGCAAGTCATTTATTGCCTTTTCGAAGTCATTTGGCGTCAGGGTGATGTCAGATAGGCATGCGTCTGTCAAGTTCTGTGGCACTCTCATAAAAAATTAATTTAGGTCTTCGACTTTCAGTCTGGTTAGCGGCTCGCTAAAAACTGAGTCATACTGGGACTTTAGTAGCTCACTCATTTCGTTGCTGTCATCTGTGTAGGACCCATCCCGTTTAAGTAGGGGCCCAATACTGGATGTTGTTCTCGACTTTGATTTGGCATAAGAAAAGAAATACTTTGGGTTTCTTTCAATTTCGTTTATGGCTTTTAGTTCTTCCCGCGTTTCTTGATTCCTGTAAGATTCCTTTAGTTTTAATTCGATGTTTGCTATTTCTCTGTCTAGTGTCTCCCTTCATATTTCAGATATATTGGCCTCTTGTAGCCGCTCCGTTATTTTTTGCCTTCGCCTGTATAGGGAGCGCCTCTCTCTTTCTAGTTTGCATCTTCTCCTCCTTTTCCTTAAGGGAATTTGCCTTGAGCAAACCTCAAGTGCCACAGAGTTAATTTGGTCTAGACATAGGTTAGGATCCGTGATGCTTAGGCTATCTTCCCAGTTTATATCATTTAGGACATGGTTTACTTGGTCCCACCTTATGTTTTTGTTATTGAAGTTGAATTTGGAGAAAGCTCCCTCGCGGTTGATCACATTTTGTTGATCTGGGGCTCCCCCCATGCATGTCTGGACCTCTATTATGTTGTGATCTGAGTATATTGTTTTTGATATGATGACATTCGTATCAGATCATCATTGTTGGTGAAGATGAGGTCCAGCGTATTCTTTAACCCTTTGACTGTTTCGGTCGTATATATACGTCTTACGAGCCAATGTTTCGGACATATTTATACGCCTAAATTCTAGCGGCCTCAAATCAAGCAGGAGAAAGCTGGTAGGCCCACATGTGAGAGAATGGGTCTGTGTGGTCAGTGTGCGCAGTATAAAAAAAATCGGGCCGCCACTGGTGCATTGTGTTAACACCATTTCAGTAGTCCTTGTTCAGCATGCCTAGAGGTAAGAATTATTTGACTCCTTGGCGCATCTGGGACATTTCTCTTCCTCAATGATAGTTCTAACACAGATGGAAGTGTCTCTGAAGATGAATTTCATGGTTTTGAGGAGTTTGTGACCGAAAGCAATGCCCAGGATACCAAAAGGAAGGAAGGAAGGAAGAAAGAAAGAAAGTAAGTAAGGAAGGAAGAGATGTGAGGAAGGAATGAAGGAAAGAAGAGATGAGAGGAAGGAAGGAAGGAAATAAGAGATGAGAGGAAGGAAGGAAAGAAGTAAGGATGGAGGAAAGGAAGAAGGAAGGAAGTAAGAAAGAAAGAAAGAGAGAAAGGAAGGAAGGAAGAGATGAGAGGAAGAAACAAAAGAAGTAAGAAAGGAAGAAATAAAGGAAGGAATGAAGGAAGAAAGGAAGGAAGGCAGGAAGGAAGAGATGAGAGGAAGGAAGGAAGGAAATATGTAAGAAAGGAAGGCAGAAAGAAAGGAAGGAATGAAGAAAAAAAGGAAGCTAGGAAAGTAGGTATGAAGGAAAGGAAGGAGGTTGTGGAGAAGAAGACATGGGTCCCCTTTTGTGTTGACAGGTTGACAGGCAGTGTGGGGGTGGTGAGTAATGGTATAATATGTCATTTTGACAGCTGCCTTACCCAGACTCAGCAAATTTAGATGTCCACACACACACACACACACACACACACACACACACGTAGCTTGGAGCTTTGAAGAGCTAATTGCAGTTGATGGAAAGTGTCTAGTCATTATATATGTGTATATATATTATAGAACAATAGTAATAAACAATTTTTTTATTGTTGGTTGGTGTAAACAAGTTTTGTAAACAATATAATGATACTAATATTTGTGTGATTATTGTGTTGCATACAACGAGTGTATATATATACATTGCACCTTACTTTGGTCTCACAGGCCACATAAGTTATGTAAAAAAATAAAATAGTGAAAAAAAACAAGAAACCTACGAAAGGAAGTAAACCAAAGTTTACCACGTGAGCGGCATTCGCCGCTGTTGCCATACACGGCTCATTTTTTGCCAACTTTACGCCTCTATATATCGGTAAATACTGATCGCAAAATTTTTGGGGGGATTTAAACAATCAGAAAAATAATCTTAATATTTTGATAGGAATTTTTTTTTTTTTTTTTTCGAATATTTCCTGACAGAATGACAGTTTCAGAGAGGGGCCTCCGACAGTCAAAGGGTTAATCTTGTAGGCTCTACTATTTGCTGGTTTAAGGTGAATTTGGTGCAGAGATTTAAAAGTTCATGTGTGTGCGAATTTTCATCTGAGCTGCCTCCTGGTGTTATCTCTGCTACCACATTGTTTGCAATGTTCCTCCATTTTAGGTGCCTTAGGTTGAAATCCCCCAGGAGCAAGATGTTGGGGGCAGGAGCTGGAAGATTTTCCAGACAGTGGTCAATTTTCAGAAGCTGTTCCTGGAATTGTTGGGACGTTGCATCCTGGGGCTTGTATACAACCACGATGACCAGGTTTTGATTCTCGATCTTTATTGCTAATACTTCAACTACATCATTTGAGGCATTTAGTAGTTCTGAACATATAAGTGACTCTGTGATATACAGGCCAACCCAATCCTTTTTGCCTGTTCACTCAGTCACACCTGTATAGGTTGTAGCCCGGGATCCATATTTCATTGTCCAAGTGATCTCTTATGTGGGTCTCTGTGAAAGCCCCAAACTCTGTAAGCAGTCCACGAATGTAAGGTATCTTGTTGTTTGTTGCTGGCTTTAGACCCTGTATATTTGCAAAGATGAATGTCGTTGAATTGGTGGTATTGGTGGTATGGGGGGGGGGGTCTTTTTTCCTGGCACTAATATCTGTTGTAATGGAGTGGAGGCCATTGACTGTGATTCCACTCCAGAAATAATTGCAGTTGGTGTACAATTTCTGTCATTTCCTGCCAGCTTTTTTTCCTTCCTGGCACTAAAAAACCTCTCTCTCCGGAGTGGCTGTGTAAAACTTAATGTAACCTGCATGAACTGTATCACTGTAGGCAACAAGAGCATTTCACCCCTCCATGGAAGATGTGTTCATTTAATATCACATACCTGCAAGTCCCTCCCAAGAAGCTCATTGCTAGTAATCCCTTCCTTAAGTCACTTGTTAAAGCAACTGCTCAAGAAGAAATTTCTCGCCTAGCTGGTAGTAATAAGTTGCCCGAGAAAGAGAGAGATACAAAAAACAGATTGTATATACCACTTATTTAAGTGGATACGGGCTGCAGTGTAATGCAACGAAATATGAACAAAGAGCTGACGGTATGGAATATCAGTGCGTATAAGAAAAGCACTTTCATTAAAGGTTCCATCGGAAAAAAGATCCGATGAATACAATAAAACATAACCTGAGATGGAATGGATAACAGCGGAGTGTAATTTGGGTTCTTGTAAACAAACACCAACAAGACCTCAGCATGAATCAGATACATGATCTGTGGCAAGTAAGGCAACAGCGGCACCTCTCCGCTCCATGGAATATTACCCCATTCCAAACTACCATCCCTCCATTTCCCCAAACTACTTCTTAAATCACAACCAAAGCTTCGCCTTGAAGCCAAACATGATGCCTTAAACTTTTATTGATAATTTAGCCAAACAGCACACTCTCCCACAAATTATTTACGTTGATGGTTCTGTTCCCCAATCCACTGGTGCAGCTGGTAGTGCTGCTGTTGTCATACAGAGTGATGGCTTTTTAAAGAAATTGGAGCACGCATCAATAACTGGGCCTCTACCTTCAGACAGAACTGTTTGCCATACTCCTTGCACTCAAATGCGTCCATGTATCTAAGTTAACTCTAATTGTAACTGATTCTCTGTCATCCATAAATGCTCTCAACTCATCAAGTATAACTTGTAGCATGCTCGTATCAGAGCCAGGCACGGTATGTAGATTCTGGATAGTAGAGTCAGAGGCCATGCTGTGATTCCATCTCACATTGGTTCAGATGCATGATAGAACTGATAAACTGGCTGTTTTGCTTTCAAAGAGGGAAAGATTACAATCTTGGCTTGTCAGTTAGCAGTTTGAGAACAATAATACGAAAAGAACTTCAACTGAATTTTATTGACTTAAGACTCAGGGAGTTTGACACCAGTCAGTCCATCTATCATCATTCTATCATGCAGGAGGAGCCACATGTCTATGGTGCATCCAACAAAATAAGCAGACTCTTGGATGTCACTACCGCCGCCTCCGGTTGGTTACAGTATCTTTCAGGTTAAATCACCACCACCAGATGTAGACTAAACAAGATGTAAACTTTGCCAGTTGGATTATTGTCACACCCTGCGTCATTATGTACTGGAGGGGATAAAATTAATGAATTCAGAGACTACTCATTCAGAAATCTAAGATATGTCAAAGTATTTTATCCACAGTGGTATATTACAGACCATTCTGAAAATACCCTGACTTTGCTCCTGTAAATAAAGCATTGACACGTGTGTGTGTGTGTGTGTGTGTGTATGTACATGTGTATGTGTATGTGTGTATGTATATAAATGTATGCGTGTGTATGTGTATATTTTGTATGTGTATATGTATATGTGTGTGTGTGTGACCCAACAATTCAAAATTTGCACAATAACTCATTACAGTTGTGGCTGGGTGTAGACTAATAGATTGCTCATTGCTTTATAATTTGTTCATGAGTGCAACCATGTACAGACGTAAGTAAATTTACTTACATGATTCATTACCTTGTAACTAGTGAATTAATTACCATTGTACCTTGTTCAGCTATCAAAACTTTGGGGCCCAGTCTCTGGACCCTATATATACCTCTGTAATCTGCAAATACCTTTGTAACTTGTCATGATTGTGACCATCTGAGTTCATTACCTTTGTAACTTGTTCAGCTTTCAAACTTTGAGGTCCAGTCCCTGGACCCATTATGTACCTCTGTAATCTTTTGACTACCGCCCACAGGATGGGTATGGGGTGCATAATAAAGATATCAAACTAAACAAGATAAAACTGGGAGAGCAACACCTGAAGCTCACCCCGGTTACCTCTGAGGCCGCATTGTAAATAAGCCATGATTTGTATAGAGAAAGATACAAGAAATCTGCTGGTAAAGTTATTTACAGACTAGAAGGGTTAGAAAAGTCCACATGTGGAGGCAGCGGAAAACGTTCAAGCAGCGAAGGAATGGGACGCTGCGAACAAAGGAGTTGCACAGACGGTAAAGAGGGAAGAGGATGAACAGGAGGTGGATTGGTGTCCATCGATGGTCTAGTTTCATCGATATATTCTAAGATAGCTTCAAGTGTTTCGGAAGACGAGGACGCTGTATGGGATACAATATTGGAGATGGAAGAAGGGTGAGTAAAGATTTGGACGACAATGGACTGTACCAAAAGAGTAGAGGGAACTGAAGAAGCTTGGGAGGGGACAGGGAAAGAAGGTACAGTATGAGGAGGAGGGTGAACCTCCAACTTGTAACAGAGCCAGTTAGAGGTGAAGAACCAGGTACAGAGACTGGAAAGGAAAAATGTGAATGTAGAAGAAGGGAAGGAGGGGTTAAACGAGATTTGAGCAGTTGTTTGAGTTTGATATCTTTATTATGCACCCCATACCCATCCTGTGGGCGGTAGTCAAAAGATTACAGAGGTACATAATGGGTCCAGGGACTGAACCCCAAAGTTCTGATAGCTGAGCAAGTTACAAAGGTAATGAACTAACAAGCTACAAAGGTAATGAACTCACAAGTTACAAAGGTAATGAAACATGTAAGTAAATTTACTTACTTACGTTTATACATGTTACAATCATGAACAAATTATAACGCAATGAACACTTCATTAGTCTACACCCGGTCACAACTGTAATGAGTTCTTGGTGCAAATTTTATTGTTGGGTCACACACACACACAATACATACACACTTCATACACATACACACATACACACACACATACACATACACACACACATATATACATACACACACGCACACAACAGGCCCAGCCTTCAATCGACATGTGCACAGGACAAAATGCAATCAACACGCACACACACACACGTGTCAATGCTTTATTTACAAGGAGCAAAGTCAGGGTATTTTTCCAGAATGGTCTGTAATATACCACTGTGGATAAAATACTTTGACATATCTTGAACATTTCTGAATGAGTAGTCTCTGAATTCGTTAATTTTATCGCACTCCAGTACATAATGACGCAGGGTGTGACAATAATCCAACTGGCAAAGTTTACATCTTGTTTGGTCTACATCTGGTGGTGGTGATTTAACCTGCCAAAGATACTTGTAACCCAGCCGGAGGCGGGCGGTAGTGACATCCAAGAGTCTGCTTATTTTGTTGGATGCACCATAGACATGTGGCTCCTCCTGCATGATAGAATGATGATAGATGGACTGACTGGTGTCAAACCCCCTGAGTCTTAAGTCAATAAAATTCAGTTGAAGTTCTTTTCGTATTATTGTTCTCAAACTGCTAACTGACAAGCCAAGATTGTAATCTATCCCCTCTTTGAAAGCATAAAACTTAGCCAATTTATCGTTCTATCATGCATCTGAAGACCAATGTGAGATGGAATCCACAGCATGTCACTCTGACTCTACTATCCAGAATCCTACCATACCTGTGCCTGGCTTCGACACGAGCATGCTACAAGTTATACTTGATGAGTTGAGAGCATTTATGAAACTCTACACTCTAATATAAACCCTCTGCTCAAAATTCTCCTCACCAAATTTAATAGGACCCATGACCACAACACAAGACACAGATCACTTTTTGATATACCCTGAGTCCATATCAACCTATGTAAAAATTCTATGCACATAAAGGGCCCCAGAATCTAGAATTCATTACCAGTAAATACTAAGATAACCTTCTCTGAAAATCAACTTAAGACTCTTCTTAAAAACCACCTACTCACCCTAAACTAAATACTCATACTGTAAATTACTTTAAAAAATGCTCAATATTATTTTCCTATAAGATAATTTCAATTTTTACTTATATGTTACTATTGTTACCCCCTACTCACCCTAAACTAAATACTCCTACAATAAATTACTTTCAAAAATGCTCAATGTTATTTTCCTTAAGATAATCTCAATTTTTACTATTATATTACCATCCTCCTAAACACTTGTTACAATGTAATATCATCATATTGTAATTTGAAGTGTAATATCATCATATTGTAATTTGAACAATCAAATATATAACTAGAATAAACTCAATCAATTTCTCTAATATTATGTACATAGTCTATAAGTCATTAGATTAAGCTGCCCTAATGCCATACAAGATGTAAACTTTGCCAGTTGGATTATTGTCACACCCTGCGTCATTATGTACTGGAGTGCGATAAAATTAATGAATTCAGAGACAACTCACTCATAAATGTTCAAGATATGTCAAAGTATTTTATCCACAGTGGTATATTACAGACCATTCTGGAAAAATACCCTGACTTTGCTCCCTGTAAATAAAGCATTGCCACGTGTGTGTGTGTGTGTGTGTGTGTGTGTGTGTGTGTGTGTGTGTGTGTACTCACCTAATTGTACTCACCTAATTGTGGTTGCAAGGGTCGAGACTCAGCTCCTGGCCCCGCCTCTTCGCTGTCTGCTACTGGGTCTCTGCTCTCCCTGCTCCATGAGCTTTATCATACCTTGTCTTAAAACTATGTATGGTTCCTGCCTCCACTATATCTTTCTCTAGACTATTCCACTTCCTGACTACTCTGTGGCTGAAGAAATGCTTCCTAACATCCCTTTGACTCATCTGAGTCTTCAGCTTCCAGTTGTGTCCCCTTGTTTCTGTGTTCCCTCTCTGGAACATCCTGTCACTGTCTACCTTGTCAATTCCCCGCAGTATTTTGTATGTCGTTATCATGTCTCCTCTGACCCTTCTTTCCTCCAGTGTTGTTAGTCCTATTTCCCTCAACCTTTCTTCATAAGACAGACCCCTGAGTTGTGGAACTAACCTTGTCGCAAACCTTGCACTTTCTCTAGTTTCTTTACGTGCTTGACCAGGTGTGGGTTCCAGACTGGTGCTGCATATTCTAGTATGGGCCTGACGTACACGGTATACAGTGTCTTGAGCGATTCCTTGTTAAGGTAACGGAACGCTAATCTTAGGTTTGCCAGTCGCCCATATGCTGCCGCAGTTATCTGGTTGATGTGTGCCTCCGGAGACGTGCTTGGCGTTATACTCACTCCAAGGTCTTTCTCCTTTGCCGAGGTCTGTAGCCTTTGTCCGCCTAGCTTGTACTCTGTCAGCGGTCTTCTTTGCCCTTCTCCGATCCTCATGACTTTGCATTTGGAGGGATTGAATTCGAGAAGCCAATTGCTAGACCAGATGTCGAGCTTGTCCAGGTCTGTTTGCAGCCCTGCCTGGTCCTCTTCCGATGTGATTCTCCTCATTATTTTCACATCATCCGCGAATATAGACACTTCTGAGTCTATCCCGTCCGTCATGTCATTTACATATACCAGGAATAACACTGGTCCTAGGACTGACCCTGTGGTACACCACTCGTCACAGGCGCCCACTGTGTGTATGTGTATGTGTGTATGTATATACATGTATGTGTGTGTGTGTGTATATGTATGTGTATATGTATATGTGTGTGTGTGTGACCCAACAATTAAAATTTGCACCAATAACTCATTACAGTTGTGGCTGGGTGTAGACTAATAGATTGCTCATTGCTTTATAATTTGTTCATGAGTGCAACCATGTACAGACGTAAGTAAATTTACTTACATGATTCATTACCTTGTAACTAGTGAATTCATTACCATTGTACCTTGTTCAGCTATCAAAACTTTGGGGCCCAGTCTCTGGACCCTATATATACCTCTGTAATCTGCAAATACCTTTGTAACTGTGGGATGTAGGTGACGTGGCATAGAGTGAGTCAAAGTTGGCGGGCCGGCGGCACCCTTGCGCCGCCTGTAGGTGAGGCAGTGAAACTCGAGTCGTAAACAAACAGAGTGCGGGGCCGTCGAACACGTATTACCTTCCTAATATGTAAGTCAGTAATTACGTGTTATGTAGCATAAGGCACTGCACACCCACTATAGAGTTACGTCCGTACAGTGTACATTAATGATATATTAGGACTAGGAGGTACAATGTGCGCTTATCTAGTCAGGTGTGCATCCTAATTTGTACTTTGTTTCTTTGCAGCTAGGAGCATTCGCTATGTTGTATCTTAATAAAGGATTATCAGCACATCCCCGAATGTCTCTTTGACCATGCTCCTAGATATTACACATATTACACAAGCTACGGAGCTGGTGTGATAGCCTAGGCATACCCGGTGGGAATGGCTGTGTCGTTGAGTTGCGAGGCTGCAGGGTGCACAGAGGTGAAGACGGCAGATGACATGCCGACATGCATTGCACTGATGCAGTTACATCAGAGGAATGTGCATGACACTAGGGACACCCGACAGAAACCTCCGAAAATCAACCGCCCAACTCTACAGCACGGCATCGGTGAAGATGATTGGGCTGCATTTACCCGCAGGTGGGACATGTTTAAGAACGGGACTGACCTAACGCCAGGTCAGGTCACTGCTCAGCTCCTGGCCTGCTGTGAGCCAGATTTAGAAGCCGCATTGTTCCGGGAAACCCCGACAATTGCTAGCAACTCTGAGACAGAGGTCTTAAACGCCATGAAACGACTCACGGTGCTGAGCGTGGCGCTGAGTGTGAGACGGGCAACACTGCTTCAGACGAAGCAGGACCCAGGGAACACGTCAGGCAGTATGTGGCGAGACTACGTGGGTTGGCCAATGTCTGTCATTGGACCAAAACTGGGACCTGTAGTGTGGCCACCTGCCCTGGCATCGTCGCCATGGACTACACGGATGACATTGTTAAATTGGTTCTCTTAACTGGTCTGGCAGATGACGACATCAAGAAGGAGGTCCTCGGGACAACAGACATTGACACACGAACTCTGAATGACACTGTCGGCCTCGTCGATAATAAAGAGACTGCCGCCCGTGCCATGGGGACTGAGAACCTACGGGTGGCGGCCAGTGGCTACAAGAAAATGATTCAGGGACGCTGCAGCCAGGTGACATCAGCCCCAGCACAGGATCATGGCGACAGGCCCAGATGAGGCGCAAGATACGCTGCCGTTGTGGCGCTCTCACTCCCCAATTCGGTACGGTGAGGGGCAGACTCAAGGATTCACGTTGTGTCTCGAGTGCTGGAAAAAGAACAACCCACGCAACCGTAAATCATCCCCACCTGCATCCAGTGGGTCAGTGGAGGCACTGTTTCACTATGTCGCCACTACCGAGACAGGGTCTGGCGCGGGTGAGGCACCGCCACATCCAACCTTGTCTTTGACGGTAGCTGTGGACGGCGAGGCCTATGCTGGGATGAGGACACCATGTCCTCCACGGCGGTCTGTCAGCATTTCTGCCATCGCCGACTCAGGCGCACAAACCTGTCTGATGGGACTGCAGCTACTCCATAAGTTGGGTTTACGCAAACATCACCTCACTCGTGTCTCTACACGCATTCTTGCCCAAACAATGCAGAGATAAATGTTCTGGGTGCTGTATTCCTCACGCTGTCAGGTTGCAACAACAATGGGGCGCAACGCCAGACCTCCACCATGGTCTATGTTACCGACTCCACTAGCCGGTTTTACCTGAGCCGTACTGCGTTGGAACAGCTGAGGGTTATCGGGCCGGACTTTCCGAGAATTGGCGCTACGGACACTGTAGTGTTTGGGAATGCTGTACATGCAGGCACCCGCCCAACGGTGGCAGGATGTGGATGCCCACAGCGTACAGCACCGCCTCCCCGCCCGGCGAGTTTGCCCATAGTACCATCTATTGAGTCCACCGCAGAAATGAAGATATGGCTCTTGGAGAGGTACTCATCATCGACCTTCAACGTATGCCCTCACCAGCCGCTCCCCGCGATGACAGGCCCCCCCATGGTGATTCGGGTTGACCCAGAGGTGCAACCAGTGGTGACCAGGAGACCTCCAAATGTCCCAGTTCACTGGCAACAGGAGGTGTCAGACCAACTTGACAGGGATGTGGCACTAGGCGTTATAGAGCGGGTGCCCCCGAACACACCCGTGACATGGCTTCACAGTATGGTCTTGACACCCAAGTCGGATGGCACGCCTCGTCGTACAGTGGATCTGCAACCGCTAAATCGCCACAGTGTACGGGAAACCCATCACACCGTCCCACCTATTAAACAGGCGAAGGCCATTCCACCTAACACAGTCAAGACTGTCACAGATGCATGGAATGGCTTTCACTCAATTGAGATCCGGCCCGAGGATCGCCACAAGACAACGTTCCTGACCGAGCAGGGTAGGTTCCGTTACTGTCGTGCGCCAATGGGCTTCCTCGCATCGCAGGATGCCTACACACAGCGGTACGATGCCATCATCGCTGATGTACCCAGAAAGACCAAGTGCGTGGATGACGCCATCATTTGGGACACAGATTTGAAGGAACATTGGTGGCGAGTGATTGACTACCTGGAACTCGTCGGACGCAACGGTATAATCCTCAACCCAGCTAAGTTTCAGTTTGCCTCGATGGAAGTTGAATTTGCTGGGTTTCAGATAACCAAATCCGAGGTGAAACCTTTACCTAAATACCTAAATGCCATCGCGACATTTCCCAGACCCTCCAACATTACGGATGTGCGGGCCTGGTTTGGGCTGGTTAACCAGGTATCACACTACGGCAGGACCACGGATATGATGGCACCATTCAAATCGCTCCTTAGCCCTAAGGTCAGTTTCAAATGGGACCCAGCACTGGAAGAGGCGTTCCATCGGTCGAAAGAGGCAATCATCAAGGAGATCGAGACAGGGGTCGAGATATTCGACCCCAGCAGACGGACGTGCCTCAACCCCGACTGGTCTCGAACAGGGGTGGGATATTGGCTACGGCAGAAACATTGCAGCTGTGATGGTGCTATTCCGGGGTGTTGTGCAGACGGTTGGAAGATAACACTGGCCGGATCTCGCTTCTTAAGGGATGCCGAGAAGCGGTATGCACCGATTGAGGGAGAAGCCTTAGCTGTCGCATGGGCACTGGAGGATAGTCGCTTCTTCACCATGGGGTGCCGAGATCTCATCGTAACGACAGACCACAAGCCGCTCGTGAAAATTCTTGGGGATCAGGCACTAGATGACATCACCAATCCGAGGCTCTTCAGACTCAAACAGCGCACCCTCATGTGGCAGTACAAGATTGTGCACGTGCCTGGCCAGACCATTCCAGCGGCAGATGCTACATCTCGATATCCATCAGCCACAGCCCCGATGGACACAGCCAGCGAGTTGTGCGCTTTGTCCCCGGTCCGGCTCCCAGCAGGTACCCATGATGACCTGGAGACTCTACTCATAGCGGCGACAAGATCAGCTGCGGATTCGCTCGACGCTGTCACATGGGAGAGAGTCAAGAGGGGCACCTCCGCAGACCAGGCCCTCCAATTGCTCATGCCACTAGTCGAGTTTGGGTTCCCACCATCCCGCGATGCCTTACCCGAGGAACTGCAACCATACTGGCAGTACCGCGACAGATTATCTCTCGTGGACGAAGTCGTCATGATGGACCACAGGATCGTGATACCACGGGCACTTCGGAATGAGGTATTACGGACACTCCATGCTGCTCACCAAGGCACCAGTCGCATGCACAGTAGGGCATTAAGCGCCGTTTTTTGGCCCGGCATCACCAGAGATATCGAGGGCACACGGTCCAGGTGCCATGCTTGCTGGGGAATGTCACCTTCCCAGCCATGCATGCCACCAGTACAGCCATGTGTACCAAGCAACCCCTTTCAAGCCATTGCCGCTGACTTTTGCGTGTTGCGTGGCATTGGGTACTTGGTCATTGTGGACAGGTTCAGTGGCTGGCCACACGTCGTCGCATCTAAGTCTGGCGCCAGGGGCTTCATCGCAGCCCTTCTCAATTACTTTGCAACGTTCGGCGACCGAAGAATTGAGCACAGACGGAGGCCCGGAGTTCACTGCAAAGGAAACAATGTCACTTCTACAACGATGGGGCGTGAGACATCGCCTGTCATCAGCTTACCACCCGCAGTCCAATGGGCGGGCGGAGGTGGCTGTCAAGTCTATGAAGCGCTTACTGACATCGCACACAGACGCAAATGGCAGCCTTGACACGGAGGCGGTAGCTGCTGGCTTGCTTCAATATCGAAACACGCCAGACCCTCAGACCAACATGTCACCGGCACAAATCATCTTCGGCAAGAATCTTCGGGACCTCCTACCCATCGCCCGGGAACGCAGGTATTCACCAACCCAGTGATTCACCCAGTGTGGCGTCAAACATGGGGCATGCAAGAAGAGGCCCTCCGACTGAGGTTTGCCAAGCAAGTCGACGATTTACAGCACCACACACGGCAGCTCCCCTTAGCGCCTGGTCATCGGGTGGTTCTGCAAACCAGACCGGGAATCACAGCACGAGATGGGACAGGACCGGTGTGATAGTGGAAACAAAGCCGTTTGACCAATACTTGGTCAAGGTGGATGGCTCGGTCGGCTCACTTTGCGGAATCGACGGTTCCTGCGCCACATCCAGGGGCTGGCCAATACCAACCAGCCCGTGTCATCACCATATACGTGTCATCAGCCTTCCAACACCCCATCCACGCCAGCCAGTGGTGAAGTACAGGACGGCGAGCTGCCTCCGGCGCCCGATGCTGACTCAGCAGCTACACCTCCACAGTTGCACGGAACAGCACCGAACCCCAAACCTCCCATAGAGCACATGGACCAGGCAGTCCCACGGGCAGAAGGACCCGACCCGACCATATCACGACACACCCATGCGTCGCCACCTCCAAGACCTCGCAGAGACAGACGTCCGCCGGCGTACCTACGGGATTACGTCACCGAGTGAGGAGTTTCCTGCTTGAAACTGGGGGGGATGTGGGATGTAGGTGACGTGGCATAGAGTGAGTCAAAGTTGGCGGGCCGGCGGCACCCTTGCGCCGCCTGTAGGTGAGGCAGTGAAACTCGAGTCGTAAACAAACAGAGTGCGGGGCCGTCGAACACGTATTACCTTCCTAATATGTAAGTCAGTAATTACGTGTTATGTAGCATAAGGCACTGCACACCCACTATAGAGTTACGTCCGTACAGTGTACATTAATGATATATTAGGACTAGGAGGTACAATGTGCGCTTATCTAGTCAGGTGTGCATCCTAATTTGTGTACTTTGTTTCTTTGCAGCTAGGAGCATTCGCTATGTTGTATCTTAATAAAGGATTATCAGCACATCCCCGAATGTCTCTTTGACCAGTAACTTGTCATGATTGTGACCATCTGAGTTCATTACCTTTGTAACTTGCTCACCTATCAAACTTTGAGGTCCAGTCCCTGGACCCATTATGTACCTCTGTAATCTTTTGACTACCGCCCACAGGATGGGTATGGGGTGCATAATAAATATATCAAACTAAAACCTAATGCCATGGCATGTCAATGGCTCTCCTTGAGCTGAACAACAACGACTGAGGGTTGGTGGTTGTCACTCAGCTGATCGAGACGTGCTTTTTGAAGGCTCCTCAGATGTTTGTTGGTGGTGACGGTCCTGTTTAGGCTCTTCACTATATATTTTTTCTTGTGTGCATGTGCCGCTAGAAATTTCTTCATATCAAGCAGTGTTATTTGACCCATTTCTGGAGAGTTTGCCTGGGATGTCGTTCGCCCCTATGGGGGGGGACCCCCCTCTGGCCCATACTCAATTGACACCTGTTTCCTCGCCTCTGGACCATGATATGGATATTGTGTCCCCTGCTGGGATTTATAAACTGGCCCTTGAGGTTGATGATGGAGCCAGGCCCCTGTCTAGCCCTAAGCGCCAGCCAACTTCTTGTCTGGACTGTGTTTCTTCTCCACCCCACATTACCCCAGATGTGATGGTAGTTATCGTGCGTCCCAAGGCTGGTGGTACCCCCTTCACCAATCCACGGGAAGTCACTAATGCCATCAGTGGCTCTCCTTTCGGCAAGGCCTGCATAGACGGGGGTGTCCAGCAACTCGGTAGGGGTGCAGCCCTAAAGCTCCGACTACATCGTAAGTCTTTTCTAGCCAGAAATTTACCACTTAATGCTATCCATGTCCTAGGTAAGTGGAATGTAGTCTGCTGGGAGGTCCGCTCCTCAATCCTTGCTGCTGGTTGTTGTTACGGTAGAATTGGACCGATTTCCTCATCCCTATCAGATGAGGAGATGCATTCTGAGTTGGTTTTGAGTGGGGGGGATGACTTAGGTTTGCGAGAGGTTTGGAGCCTCTCGACTCGTCCTGCCCCGTCTCGTATGGTTCGTGTATGTTTCTCAGGTGCTCTCCCGCAATTTGTAATTTTTGGCAATCTAAGGTTTCCTGTCCTTCCATATACTTTTCCTCTTCTTCGGTGTCGGAAATGTTTCCTTTTTGGGCATGGAGAGTTGTCCTGCCGTGGTAAGGTTAGGTGTGCAAACTGTAGTGGGTTTCACCCAGTAGTCAAAGACGGCATTCCCTGTACTCGTCCTGCCTCATGCTATTTTTGTAAAGGGGCCCACAAAGTCACATCCCGGTCTTTCCCGGCATATCGCCAGGCTCTTGATTTGGCAAACTCGGCCAAGGCCCAGTCTCTTTCCCTCGATGAATGTAACTCCAGCCTGCGGTCCGTAAAGCTAGTCACAGTTCATCGGCCCTTGCCTCCTTCGTCTCCAGCGCCCCCCACTAAGGGCTTCTCCCAAGCACCAGTGCGGCCGGGTCACCTGTTCTCCGCAGCTGTGAGGACTAATGTCCCTGTTTCAAACCGTTTTGCAGCTCTTGCAGAACTCTCTCTACCCTCAGAGGATTCCCCACCTCTGGGGCAACATCTTCTTCAGGTGTCTTCAGATCCGGCTTCCACTGCGGAAGTTATTGCTCATGCTCCTCGTTTACGACGCATATCCTCCCGTCAAGGTGGTGCAGTTTCAAAATCAACTCGCACTTTGGTACCCCCCCCTGTCCAAATGAACCCCTTGCCTGACCCAGTGCCTCACTCCTCACAGAAGTCCCCCCCCCCCTCTATTTCTCCTCGATCCCAGCCTGCCACTGTCTCAGGACCCTTAGCTATTGATGATTCCGATGTTTCACTCTCGCCTGCCTGGGCTTCATTTCTTCGTCCTGTCCTCCATTTGGTGGAGGAAGTGCTTCATTCCTTCCTACAGGGCACCTCTTTTATGACTGCATGTCTCTCGGTTCTCCCTCGCTTCATTGGGCTTCTTAGTTCGCAGACGTGACTCACTCCCACTCCTCTATTTTTCTTCTCTGGAATATTCGTTCCATATTGGGAAAGCTCCCAGACCTCCAGAAGTATCTGGCTGAGGTACAGCCACTCGTGGTGGGCCTCTCCGAGACATGGTTACGTCCTCGTCATTCTGTTCGGCTGTCGGGTTTCACTGTTTATCGACGGGATCGCTTTGAAAGGGGTCGTGGTGGCCTAGCTCTTTTGGTGTGTAGCCGGCTCCAGAGTGTGATCCTTTCCCTCCGAACCTATGAGAATGGGGTGTTAGAAACTCTAACTGTGCGGCTTGCCTTGGGCACTCAGTGGTGTACCTTCCTCCTGATTTACAATCCGGGCAGGTCAATAACACAGAGTGAGTTTACCCATTACTTTGGGCAACTCAGTGGTTCTGTACTTGTCATAGGGGATTTCAATGCTAGGCACCATTTCTGGGAGCCATCCATTTCTTTATGAGCCATGAATCCCACAGGTAGGGCCTTGTTCCAAGCCCTCCTCGCATCTCCCCTTTCGTTGCTCACACCACCAGGATTGAAGACTAGAGTGGATCCTTACACAGGACGAGCTTCTACCCTGGACCTCGTTCTTGGGTGTGGGTATTTCACTACAGCCATTGTTTCTGTAGGCCCCTTCATGGGGAGTGATCATCTCCCTGTCACTGTATCTACCAATGGAGCCCCAACAGTGCCAGTGACGGCAATTCGTCCACGGTGGAAAACCACTCAGGCCGGTTGGACGAGTTACAGTAACACACTCTTTGAGTATAGCCTGCCTCAAGGCTCTCTGTTGGACGATGCCATTGCATCCCTTCAAGGGGCCATGTTAGAGGCAGGCTCCCGTTCATTTCGTCTTTCTGGGAGCTTCTCCCGTTCTCACCCCCGGGTTCCATGGTGGAATGATGAGTGCCTCCAAGCAGTGATGGCTCGTCGAAAGGCGTGGGCACAGTGGCGGCGCCAACCTTCAAGGGCTCTACAGTTGGCTTACGGAAGGGCTGACGCTTTATGTCGGCGAACACTCCTCCACGCAAAACGTGAATCATGGGCTTCTTTCTGTTCTTCTCTTTCTTTTCGCACCTCTGCTAGCCAGGCATGGGGTTTCTTCCACTCTATGCTGGGATCTCGATCTGTAAGCTCCTTTTTCCTGTTGGGGGATGGTGCAACGCCACTCTTCCCTCAGGATAAAGCAGACTTGTTTGCTAATTTCTTTGAGCCTAAGTTTGCTCTTCCCCCCCCCCCCTCTACCTTCTAAGGTGATCAAATGGGGTCTTCTGCCCCCTGTAGTACCCGAGGTTGACTGCCAGGTGCTGGCATCTCCCTTCAGTTCTCATGAACTACAGCGGGCACTCTCCCAGCTTTCTTCCCGTTCTTCTCCTGGGGAGGATAACATACCTTATTCATTCTTACTGCATCTACTTCCCTCTTGTACAGATGCCATGCTGGAGGTTTTCAATGCCAGCTGGTCTCAAGGAGTTTACCCCGATGCGTGGAAGCACTCTCTACTGGTTCCGATTCTGAAACCAGGCAAAGATAATACCAAACCAGACTCTTACCGACCCATTGCTTTACTGCCCTGCTTGGGTAAAGTGTTGGAAAGACTGGTGGCCACCCGTCTCTCATGGTGGACTGAGGAACATGGCCTCTTACCTGACAACCAGAGTGGCTTCCGTGAGGGTCGATCCACTCTCGACTCTTTGCTTCAATTTGTACAGTTAGTGCATACTTCTTTCGAAAGCCGGGAGATCCTTCTGGCTGTTTTTTTGGATCTGCGTGGAGCATTTGATTCTGCATCCCACACGGCAATACTTTTTAAGCTAGCCCGCATGGGGCTGGCAGGAGCTCCCCTCCGTTGGATGCGCAACTTTTTACAAGGGCGAACCTTCCAGGTTGCAGTAGGTGGCACGATGTCCTCACCCCGTCCTATATACCGGGGAGTGCCCCAGGGATCCGTTCTTAGTCCTCTCCTTTTTTCTATATTAATGTCAGATCTCCCTTCCATGCAGGGCGTGCATACCCTGGTGTATGCAGATGATGTGGCCCTAATGTACAGTGCCACTACTTTGCTGGCCGCACAAAAAAACCTTCAGCATGCCCTACAGTGCATAACATCATGGGCTGCCACCTGGGGTTTGGAGGTTAGTGTCTCCAAGTCCCGGCTCTTATGTTTTACTAGACGACGCCTTTCTACTCTTCCATCTGTTTCATTGGGTCAGACTCCACTTCCTTTGGTCTCTTCTCATAGATGGTTGGGTGTCACTTTGGATGCACCACTCTTGACGTGGAGGAAACACATAAACAAACAAACAAACAAATTTTATTTCATTGCAGATTACATGAAAAGTAGTTTATAGTATGATCATTTAGTTTTGGGTGAGTAGGTGGTTTTTGAGTTGAGTCTTAAATTGATTTTCAGACAAGATTATCTTAATATTTACTGGTAATGAATTCCAGATTCTGGGGCCCTTTATGTGCATAGAATTTTTACATAGGTTGATATGAACACGGGGTATATCAAAAAGTGATCTGTGTCTTGTGTTGTGGTCATGGGTCCTATTAAAGTTGGTGAGGAGAGTTTTGAGCAGAGGGTTTATATTAGAGTGTAAAGTTTTATATATGTAGTAGGCACAAGAGTAAGTATGAATGTTCTTTACGGTGAGTAGTTTGAGACTTTTGAATATTGGTGGAGTATGCTGTCTAGAGTGGGAATTTGTTATCATTCTGACTGCGGCCTTTTGTTGTGTTATGAGTGGTCTAAGGTGATTTAACGTTGTTGATCCCCATGCACAGATTCCATAGGTGAGATACGGGTAGATAAGTGAATGATATAGTGCAAGGAGAGCTGATTGAGGTACATAATAGCGTATCTTTGATAATATGCCTACTGTCTTCGAGATTTTCTTGGAAATTTGTTGTATATGTGTTTGGAATTTAAGGCTACTGTCAAGGTGGATTCCTAGGAATTTTCCCTCTGTGAGTCTTGTGATGGGTGTACCATTGAGTGTTATGTTAAGTGGAACATTTGTGGCTTTGCTTCCAAACTGTATGAAGTAGGTCTTGTCAGTATTGAGAGTAAGCTTGTTAGTCGTCATCCATGTTGATATTTTCTGTAATTCGGCATTAACAGTGTTGGCCAGTATAACTGGATTTGGGTGAGAGAAGACATATGTTGTGTCATCTGCAAATAAAATTGGTTTGAGTAGTTGTGATGCATTCGGTAGGTCATTTATGTAAATGAGGAATAGGAGTGGCCCCAGGACACTTCCTTGAGGGACTCCGACTGTAATTTGTTGTGGGGAAGAGTTCGCTCCATTTGTGTACACGTATTGGCTTCTGTTGGTGAGGTATGACTTTAGGTAGTTGAGTGGGTGCCCCCTTATACCATAGTGTGCTAATTTTGTGAGCAGTAAATCATGGTCGACTGTATCAAAAGCTTTGCGTAGATCAATGAAGATTCCCAGTGGGACTTCTTTTTTCTCAAGTGCTGTATATATTAACTCCAACATGTGCGTAATAGCATCGTTTGTGCTCTTGTTTGTCCTGAATCCAAATTGACAGGGGTTGAGTACATTGTGTGAGACGAGGTAGGAATAGATTTGTCTATGAATTAATTTTTCGAAGTTTTTAGAAAGCAATGTGTAGTGCGTGCGGCCAGCAGTAACAGCCTGGTTGATCAGGCTCTGGTCCAACAAGAGGCCTGGTCACGGACCGGGCCGCGGGGGCGTTGACCCCTGGAATTCTCTCCAGGTAGACTCTCTCCAGGTTGTAGGTTAGTAAAACCCAGAGTAACTAAAACCATGTACTCTCTAAGGCCGCTCCATAACAACAACGACAATAACAAAACAATTATAAATGACTGAACCAAACAAACATAGTATTCAATCCCCTACTGCTCCCAACCCCTTACATTCCTCCTTTTCTAAATTACATTATATCATCCAACTTATAAATCCAACCTATCTGGAGGTTTGACAACTCTGCTGGAACGCCGGAGAATTGGAGGGTTTTCACTGTCCTGAGGTGCCTCCTCTTCTCTCACCTGGCTGGTCCCCTTATCAAACCTCCCAGGAGGTTCTTCCTGTATGCTAACCTGCTCTTTAAGTTTATTACCATTATTATCTGTTGTGGGCAGTTCCTTTAAACCACTCCTTACTGCTTCTGGTACTGTTGGAATCAGTGGTTGTTCTCCACTCCTAAACCTTGGCATGAGCTGATCTATATGCCTTTTCCATATCATGTTACCAAACCCTCTAATTAACACTTTATAATTCCTAACCTCTAATACCTCCACAATTTTTCCTTCTAACCAAGGGTCACCTTTCCCAAAGTTCCTTGCATACACAGCATCATCAACTTTAAAATGCTTCACCACTCCTTGAAGGTCACCAGCAGGCATGTTAGGCAATGAATTGTCCTCTTTAACATGACATTTGACAGCTGATACAGGAACTTTAAAATTCCTATGAAACATCATTTCTGCTGGTGTCTTATTTGTGGAGGAATGAACAGTTTTCCTATGGTTATATAAGAACCTACATAATCTGGTATTGAGAGAACCTTTTGTAAACTTGTGTAAACCTTCCTTCAATGACCTTACCGCCCTCTCCGCCAGACCATTTGATGAAGGATGGTATGGGGCTGGAGTAACATGTTCAATACTATTCTTACTAAAGAAGGCTTCCAGCTCTTGTGAGACAAAATAAGCAGCATTATCTGACACAACTGTGTCTGGTAACCCAAAATTACAAAAGGATTTCCTCAGTAACTCAGTAGTAACTGTGGATGTCATGGAACTAGTTACTTGCACATCTAAGAATTTTGAAAAAGGAATCCACAATTACCAAAAAATATTTGCCCTCAACAGGACCTGCATAATCTATATGCACTCTAGACCATGGTGTCCCAGTACTGGGCCAAGATAGGACAGGAGATGAATTTGGCTTAAAATTCTGAAAACAAATGGGACAACTCTTTGTCACTTCTGCAATATCTTGGTCCATCTTTGGCCACCAAACCCACTGCCTAGCTTCTGCTTTCATAGCATTGATACCATTATGACCTATATGCAGATGCTCCAATACCTTACATCTCAATTTTACAGGCACTACCACTCTATTTCTATACAATAATACATTATCATGAACAGTCAGATCTGATTTGACTGAATTATAATCAGATAAAAATACACTGTTTTTACACCATCCATATTTAACATTATTTACTACTTGGGATAATACAGCATCTATCCCAGTTTCCTCTTTGATTTTGTCAAATGATAAGTGTTTGAAATCGAGGAACTCTACTAATCTCACATATTCCGAAGGTATACCTGATTCTAAGCTGTGATCTTCAATAGGTAATCTACTAAATGCATCTGCAATAACATTTTCCTTACCAGCCTTGAATGACAATTCATAATCATACTGAGCTAATAACAGAGCCCAACGCTGAATTCTGGCATTTGCATTTACTGGAATATGTTTCCCTTTACCAAACAACCCTAGCAATGCTTTATGATCTGTGCGAGCAACAAACTTTCTCCCTAGCAAAAATATCTGAATTTCTTAACAGCATACACCAAAGCTAGACCTTCTTTATTGCTCTGATTTGGTGAGCCGAGAGGGCAAGGGGACCTAAATAGTTAACATGACTTCCAACCCAACTCCATGAACGTTGTAATCTCGAAGTTACGGAACATGTAGCGCTGAAGTCATGCGTATTTATACCTTGATTAGTGACACAGTAAGAATCAACTCAGCCGTTGTTGGTGGATAAACTTTCCGACCATCCATCATTTTCTCATCTCTGTTCCAACCAGGAAGTAGCATACCCTTCAGCTGGCGGAAAATCGATTTTTGAGTGTTGTCTCGGCTTATTAGACATCTATATGCCAACAAAGAAAGCTGAGGAGAGGATTGACTGCTATATCATTGTCTCTGTGATATATATAGCTATACGACTTATCGGAACTTAAAGATAATGATAAGGTTTCATTATCTACAGTGTTGGAATTAGACCAGAGATATGTTACTGTAACTTCTCTAGGACCAATCTATTTTTATTTAATTGGGTGTTTGGTATTTTTTATTTTGTAATTGTACACATGAAAAACATACCATCTTTGTCATTTCCTTTACACTTTTTATTACATATTATTTTTGGCGAGGGGCTCTTAATCCAAGGAAGTGGACTTGGCCCACCCCCTTGGGGGAGGTTCCTTTTGATGTTGGTGAGGGGGAGGGGTTTTGATTCAGCAGAATTGGACTGTCCCCTTTCCTTGATCATCCTGACTGCCTCCCATTTCAGGCGCTGTATGACCCCTATGGGTTTTGTGCTTCCCTCCGATTAAAACTGCCTATGGCTACAGAGATTTGGTGTCATTTGCATTAGCCAGTCACAAGAAGGAATCAGATTAACCATGCAACACACACACTGAGGCGGACTCAGCAGCTTCAAACAGAGTACGGGATAGACTCTAGAAGACTGAACTTGTAAAACTGGTCGATGGTGATAGATGATGGGCTCATGAACTATGATTAAAGCCCTGTAACTACAGTTAGGTGGATACAATTAGATGAATCCACACATATAAACAATGGGAGAGAAGCCAGGAGCTGTGACTTGATTCTTCAACAACAAGAACTAGGTGAGTTCACACAAAACAACGGGAGAACAGGCAGCTGACGCTCGTGTTGGTCACTGGAGCAGTTACTCGCCTACTTTCATGACGATTACGTCTCTCATATAACGCCACTCGGATAAGGATCCCCATCCATGTACTGCAGCATGTTCTTCAGTACTAAATAATTTGATTAAATTACCTATTACTAGGTGTCTGCCAAGCAATTTTATATAGACCATTTCGATTTTGGCTTCCGTGCGTCATCAGATAGCCTCCGTGATCGACTTCAGACTTCCAACATTAGCATTATCCAAATTAAAAGAAAAAGTTGGGATTATTATAATGTGTAAAGCTAATTTGCCAATTTTTATTTCTAATTCAAGTAAGGGCTTTTTCAATAACTAAAATATGCCTGTTATGGACGGTTTATCTTAATAGCTGATTCATCTATGAAGAATTATATTTTCTGGTTTAGTCTGTAGATGCAAATTGTCATTTTATCTAAGAGTTAACGCGCTTGAAAATGTTGGATTCTGTGATATAACCAAAGAATGCTGACATGTGGTTGGCTTTAAACTTTTTAGCGCCGGTGTGTTTGTATTAAAGGGAAGCGTTCTTTGATTTTTGGGTTCATTTTTATTTGCCAATTTTACTATATAAATTATGGTTTCTGTGCAATACCTAGAGAATGTGTCTTCTGATCGGCATCAAAATTTAAACGCTGGTGTATGTTACCTAGAGAAAGGTTTTTTCTGATTTTGGGGCAAAAGTTAGATGTTAATTTGACAATTTTTATTGAATAAATTGGGAAACTGAGCACTGATTTTCATGAAATAACTTAGAATAAATCATCATATAGGCTTTAAAAAGATTTAACGTCATTATAACTTGATAATGTATCTTCAAAGATATTGTTTTTTTTGTTTTGTTAAATAACTGGAGAATGCTTTGTCTGATTGGTTTTAAATGCTCAAAGCTACTGCTTTTTCTAGTAGAAGGCTGCAATTAGTTTTTTGGGTTATGTAGGTGCAGATTTACCATTTTCACTGAAGAATTTGGGATATAGTTTCCATGCAATACCCCAGAATACCTCTAACAAACATTCAACACTGATAGTTAACTGTATTAGAAACTTATGCTGCACTCTGTACTACCGATATTCCATTTTGAGTGCTTTGAGGAAAATAGGGCAGGGCTTATGGTATACTAGATAATCCTTCCGCATGGCGCGTCAACCTTAGAAACATTCCTTTTCCAATGATATATGGGGCCGATAAACCTGTACTTCATTAATTTTTGGTAAAACAGTTGGTAGGAGATTTTACACTGTAACAAAGACACTACTATACTATATAGAAAGTCGCTTGTTATTACCTGAGAGCATTTCGGGCAAATTAGGTCAATTTGTCCCAGGATGCGACCTTACACCAGTCGACTAACACCCAGGTACCCACTTTACTGATGGGTGAACACATGACAACCGGTGTAAAGAAACACGCCCAATGTTTCTACCTCGCCGGGAATCGAACCCGACACTCACCGCGTGAAGCGAGAGCTTTGCCACCAGGACACTAATATTTGGCAATGTATATTGCACGTGCAGGATGTTAATAACACATATAACATGTTGCTTACACTTAAGAGTTCGTTGATAACATTGTAAAAAGGCAACCTGTGCCAAGTTATCTACTCAATATATCTTATCTAAGGACATTATTTTTAAGCACTTACTGGACATTCTATTGTATTAAGACTATTTTCCATTTCTTATGTAACAATTGGACAACAGCTTCGGCTCGGTCATGATACATTTAGTGTAATGTCATGTTACTTCTTGACCTGTTAGGCATAGTCAGTCATGTTACCCATGTATCTCAACCTGAAAGTTTCAACAAGGTCATAAACGGTATGAAGATCCATCTCCATAACTGACGTCAATATGAAGGTCAAAGTCACTAGATTTTAACCGAGATTACATTGGTGAGCACTCCCGTCAAATCTTTCATCACCTTATAATACGGTAAGTCACTAGATGGCATTTCTCAGTGTACATACGACGAGTTTGTTTTAATACCTAACTTTCTGTTTTGGGATTACAATGACTCACGAAATCGTAATGACACAAATTGCAAAAAATTTTTAATTTTTTGAACCCGGGTCACAGTCTCAAAATTTCCAAGACTCTGTGACCGCGGGTTCGAACCCCACCCGTGGTATGATTTTTATGGATTACAAATAATTGATTTTTAAAAAACCAAAAGTAGGTTGAGGCCTTAATAATCATTTTGGTCAACTGACTTTGAACCCTTAACATCTAACCTATTCAAAAGTATGTACAGTAGAGTAGAATTTGTCTTACCAGTCCAACTTACACGAGTGGGGGCAGTAGTGGTATGTCTTATTAAGGTAAAGCTTGTCCCCATAGCACAACCATATCAATAATCGGTTCATCAATACTGCAAACTCTGCCTGGGGAATCATGACAACATTATATCCCCAAACCCTCATTTCTCCATCTTCATATACTCAGCCAAAACCAAGAAGCAACTTATATTTCTATTTTTTTTTTTTAAATTAGTTTTATGTCGTCTGCAAAAACACATGTATGGATAGATCTTTAAGGGTTGGTTATTATTCACACGTATTAAAAACAGCGTGATTTACAGAACCTATCCATAAGCGCATCTGCTTCCTAATTTTTTTTTTTTTTTAACTTAGATTACGCCACGTGGTGTTACACTAGTAGTGTTAAGCCACATATTGTTATACCAGCGTTACAGCACAGTATAACACCAGTGTTGGGCCAACGTTACACCACGTAAAAAATTTACACCACATAGTGGAAAAAGCCCAGGCCCGCCCTGAACCTAGGAAAACCCGAAGAAAAAATCCACCAAAAATCCCCAGAAAATAGCCCCCCAAAATTAAAAAAATTCCTAATAATCCATGAAATGATCCTGTTTTTCGTAAATACTACACTGCCTCTTCTCCAGGTGCTTATTGTCCCCCCCTGTAATGGCGCACCTGAGCATGGCTGTCGTAAGATGATGCAATTTATGCTACACGTGATGTTAACACCTACTTATATATCAAGAGATCAAATACACTCATGATGACACACGCATTGACCCCCTCTTTCTTTTTTTCACCCCTTATCTCCTCCCTTCCTCCATCCTGCTCTCTCTCTCTTTCTCCTCTCTCTTTCTCTTCCTCTTTCTCTCTCTCTCTCTCTCTCTCTCTCTCTCTCTCTCTCTCTCTCTCTCCCCTCTCTTCTTCTCTTTTCTCTCCCCCTCCTTGTCTGACATACTTATGCATTGTTCAAAAAAAACCCCCTTTACTTATGTTATTGTCATCCACTCCCCCCGGCCATCATTAAATTTTTCAATAACGAGATTGATTTTGATTCACTATCACAAAAGGACTAAAAATTTGGGGGTATATCCGGCCGAGTCAGGAAGGTCAGCATCGTCAGGGCTCGGTTATTTCAGTGTTAGCAACGTCAGTACTAAGTTATTTCAACGTCAACAGAGTCAACACTGCCATTTCACCGTCTTCAGGGGGCACCCTCAGTTAGTCCAATGTCATTAATGTCACCACTGATTCGGGATCAAAATTATCTTTTTTTTAGTTGAACGTCTGTAGCGTCAGTGGGTGAATCACTTCAACTTCAGCAGCATCTACCTAGAGTCAGTTCAACTGTTTCAACGGGGCGGCAGGAAGTAGTGTCAACATTTGGGAGATCCTTGGGGGGATGTCCCAATCGTTAATTTCTGAGATTGAGATAGAGAGAGAAGGGCTAATGGATAGGGGTAGAGTGAATTGCCGGGGGGGTGCGCTTGCAATGGTGCTGGTTGAGTAAAGGGCAGCTGAATAGGGTCACAAGGCCAGGGGGGACGGGGGGGAAAAGATGGCTAAGAAAATAAAACTTAGTGGGAAATGAAGGATGACTTTTTATATCTGTCAAGTTTTTAAGGGGACGTAAGTTCTCCCGTCTTCTAATAACGTTCATTTTTACTACTACAATTTACCTTGTCCATAATTACTATCGCATTTGCTTTTTTTTTGTAAGGTGAAGTCCAGGATCTTTCCTTAATTCATGGTATAACTTAACAAATCTTTGATGACAATTTGTTAGAGGTGGGAGCTGTGCTCAGACCAAAGTAGGGACGAAAAAGATCAGAGGGATGGCAGAGGGAGCTTTTATTATGCAAGGAACTAGCAAATGAACTTGAAGAAAGTAGAACTGTACAGATATGAACTTGGGCCCATCCATTATCCATCATAATGAAATTTGGGCGTCATACATATCTATGGAGAAAGTAACAAGGTCAATAGATTGAAAAAATGTTACTGGGTTTTGATATTCCTGGCAGTACGATTTGTAAGGGGGATGTCGGGACAATATTCAGCGGGTGGACAGAGACAGGGACATACACTGGAGCATTATATTACCTTTCAGAGACACTTCCATGGTAACCTTACACGATATGGCAAAATACCTCATTTTTAATGATAAAATATCTGAAATCTTAATTTTTATGTACACGATTAGATGAACAAACTGTCATTATGAAAATAGCAACCCCCGCTATGACCATTTTTTATATTTTTTAAATGGTAATAAGATTTTTTTTTTTTTTTTTTTTTTTTAGAGAGACTGCATTCCATACTGTACTGTGCATTCGACTATATGGAGAAAATTTTAAAAAAAAGTGGTAATTAAATGCCATTTTTTATATTGTATTTTTATTGTACTTTTATCCAACAACTATATGAAATAATTGTAAAATACGAAATGGCTAATATTCTTTTTTAGTAATGTAACAGTGCTCATGGGGCGACAAAGACTCCGGCCTCTGTAATCCTGTTTTGTTTTTTTTCGCTATCGCTCACAAGCTGAACTGCGGGTGCATAATAAAGTACGTAGCCGCTCAGGGGGCACAACTATGGCATGGGGGGGTTTAGAACTGAGAGGACCGCTGGTCTCAGGTAGGAGACCCCAATGGCAACCCATCCTAGGTAAACGTCAGCTCTTCGATATATTACTCAAACCCATCAAAAAATGCGACACTAAATGTGAACGTTGGTTGTTTACTATCATGCTTCCATAGTTTTTTGACTGTTCTCCATTTTCTGTTTGCATTTTAAAAAATCTCGAATTTATGCATTTTTTACATTTATAAAAGGGGCCAGAGTTTGGCAAGATTTTAGAGTTTTCGGGTTTCACCTGAGGGCTTTTATGCATGGGGTAAAGAAATAGTGGAGGAGGTCCAACATAACTAAGAAAAGAGGTAGATAGGGTCATCAAAAATGATCACTATGATCGGCGATGTAGATGGAGATTACCCCCCCCGATGTCCAGACCGCCAGAAATTTAAAAAAGGAGTTTTTTGCAGCCAAAACGTTTTTTGGGGAGGCGTTGCAAGGAAAGGTATGAGAAGAATACTATATTTTTCGACTTTATTAAAAATTTTTCCGGGTTCCCAGGAAACATGTTTGGAGATTTTTCCAAAAATAACATGAAAAAAGCGTCAGCATATTCAGTGGTTTGCATAGACAATATGAATCTCATCTCACAATGTATCTAAAAGGGGTATGAAAACCCCGGTTTTTACAAACCCCACCAGGTCTGATGTAATCCCCTTGAGACTCAAAACAGGCAAAAGAACGACCCGCAGAAGCGTGGTGGATTTTTGTTTTTACATAATGCTTAGGAGCCGAAGACATGAATGGGCTAGCTTTTATATGGTGGGGTTGTTTGGGGTCTTTTTCTGTTCCCCTAAACATGCAAGATTTCAGGTATGTTTTTTCTACTTAAAATTACACTTTTGGTCACACTACGCAAACATTTTTCACGTTTATGTATACACACCATCTGAGTTTTCTTGTTTTTTTTTTTTAATAGTTTTTTGTTTTTATTGCTTTTTCCCCTTTTATATCCATGGGGAAGTAGAATAAGAATTTTTCCTCCGTAAGCCATGCGTGTTGTAAAAGTCAACCAAAATGCCGGGAACAATGGGCTAGAAACCCCCCCTTTTTCCCTTTTTAGTTTAAATTTTTAAAAAAAAAAGAAGAAAAAACCCAAATTGGGATGTTTGAATGTGCGGGATGTTGGGGGAAAGATAAGAAAGAGATGATTGTAGATGTTATGAATGAAAAGAAGCTGGATGTCCTGGTTTTTAAATGAGACAAAGGAAGGGGGAGGGGGAGTTTCATGGGGAGAAATAAATGGGATTAGATCGGGGTTTCAAAAAGAGTTAGAGCTAAAGAAGGAGGGCAATAATGTTGAATAACGTTTTTAATAAAGAAGGAATAAAAAAAGTATAAATTAAAAGGGTTATGTGGAGTAAAAAAAAGGGTTTGGGGGGTGAAAAGGGGGGTTTTAGTAAGTGTTTATGCACCGGGGGAAGAGAGAAGTGTAGAGGGAGAGAGAGAGATTTTGGGAAATGTTGAGTGAGTGTGTGGGGAGTTTTGAGCCAATGAGAGAGTAATTGTGGTTGGGGGTCTTAATGAAAAAAGGGGGAAAAATGTTGTGGATTGAGTAGTAGGAAATTTTTCCCGGGGGGAAATGTAAATGGGGAACCATTAATTGAGCTATTTTAGAAAGAGGTTTGGTAATAAGTAATACATATTTTATGAAAAAGGGGATAAATAAATATACAAGGTATGACGAATGGATTTGTCATTTAAAAAACAGAGTGGGGGTTAGTAGATGGGGAGCTGGAGGTATTGGGTAGATGGCGGAATTTTTTGAGGAACTTTTAAATGTCGATAAAAAAAAGGGGAGGCGGTAATTTCATGTACTGGCCGGGGGAGGTACAACATCGTTTAGGAGGGGAAGAAGAGCAGGATGAGGGGGGGGAGGGGGCGTGGGGTTTTACAGAATAAAAGGGGGGTAAAGCAGCGGGAAATTTGGGACGGAATCATGACAGAAATGTTAAAAGCAGGGGGGATATAGTGCTGGAGTGGTTGGTTTTTTTTGTTTAATAAATGTATGAAAGGGGGGGAAGGTCCCCGGGGATTGGCAGAGAGCATGTATATTCCTTTATATAAAGGGGGGGATAAAAGAGAGTGTAAAAATTATGGGGGAATAAGTTTACTGAGATACCAGGTAAAGTGTATGGCAGGGTTATTATTGAAAGAATTAGAGGTAAGACAGAGAGGGGTTTGGGCAGATGAGCAAGGGGGGCTTTAGAGGGTAGGGTGAGATCAAGTGTTTACAGTGAAGCATATATGTGAACAGTATTTAGATAAAGGTAGAGAATTTTTTATTGCATTTATGGATTTAGAAAAGGCATATGATAGAGTGGATAGGGAGCAATGTGGCAAATGTTGCAAGTTTTATGGAATAGGTAGTAATTTAAACTGAAGGCTGTAAAGATTTTTTATGAGGATAGTGGGTTTAGGTTAGGGTGTTGGAGAGGGGGAAAATTACCCCCGGTAAAAGTAGGTCTTGGGACAGGGATTTTAATGTCACCATGGTTGTTTAATATATTTATAGATGGGGTTGTAAAAGAAGTAAATGCTAGGGTGTTGGGGAGGGGGGTGGGATTAAATTATGGAGAATTAAATGCAAAATGGGAGTTGAAAATTTTATTTTTTTGCTGATGATACTGTGTTTTATGGGAGATTCAAAAAAGAAAAGTTGCAAAGGTTAGTGGACGAGTTTGGGGGGGGAAAGGAAAAAGTTAAAAGTGAACATAGATAAGAGTAAGGTGATGAAGGTATCAAACGATTTAAATAAAAAAAAATTGGATATCACATTGGAGAGGGGGATTATGGAAGAAGTAAATGTTTTCAGATTTTTGGGAGTTGACGTGTCACCCGGATGGGTTTATGAAGGATGAGGTTAACCATAGAATTGATAAAGGGAAAAAAAAGGTGAGGGGGGCATTGAGGTATCTGGGGGAGACAAAAACGTTATCCATGGAGGAAAAGAAGGGAATGTACGAAAATATAGTGGTACCAACACTTTATATGGGGTGAAGCATGGGGTTTCAAATGCTGCAGCGAGGGGGGAGGCTGAGGCAGTGGAGATGTCCTGGTTTTAAGGGCAATGTGTGGGTAAATATTATGCAGAAAAATTGGAATGTGGAAATTTGGAGAAGGGGGAGTTACTGGGGATTTGTCAGGGGGGGCTGAAGAGGGGGTTTTTGAGGTGGTTTGGTCATTTAAAAAATGGATCAAAAAAAGAATGACTTGGGGAGCATAAATCTGTAGGGGAAGGAAGGGGGGGTAGGGGGGCGTCCTAGAAAAGGTTTGGGGGGAAGGGGTAAAGGAGGTTTTGTGGGCGAGGGGCTTGGACTTTCAGCAAGCATTTTGAGCGTGTTAGATAGGAGGAATGGGAAAGAATGGTTTTGGGGCATGACGATTGTTGGAGGGAGCAGGGGAACATTTTGGAAGGATTCAGGGGAAAACCCGTTAATTGATTTATTTGGGCTTGAGTCCTGGAAATGGGAAGTACAATGCCTGCACTTTAAAGGAGGGGTCTGAGATAGTGACAGCTGGGAGGACTTTTCTCAGCTGTCGTATCTGAGCTCCCTGCAAAGACAGTGATTATGTATGAGTGTTGGGGAAAATGTTGAATGATGATGAAAGTATTTTTTTTTTTGGGGGGTTTTCTTTCTTTTTTGGGGCACCCTGCCCCCGGGGGGAGACGGCCGACTTTTGAAAAAAAAAAAAAAAAAAAAAAAAAAATATATATATATATAATCATGAGATACGATTAGAATCAAGGAAGAAAATAGCTGTGGGAAAGACAAAATGAGCGGGGCATCATATGATCAAGAACCGCATTAGGTTATTTTTCCGAGAATAAATTAACAAGGGCACAGGGCAAACCCGAGATGAACGGGGACTTAAAAAGTCTATATGATTATTATAATCATGGGGAGAACGATAAACCCGTAGGAGTCGTACAGCGCCTGGTAGAATGGGGGGCAATCAGGTTCGGGCCCAAAGGGAAAGGGGGTGCCTTTTACCGGCACTTCTTTTAGGGGTAGAGACTCTACAATACCCAAAAAGGGGTAGATACCAGTTAAAAACTTTTAGGGTGAGAAAACTTTAATGCACTCAAAGAGCAGGGAATGCTATGACACGGGGTATTGAAGGAGGCTTTTTAGCCTTCAGGGGGATTGATACAGTACATTAAGAACATCTCAGTTGCCCCAAAGGGAATAAAGTAAAAAAGAGTATATACACTAAAAACCACAACTCTCTCGGTGTAATTTCCCTGTATCAGAGATATGAGTATATATTTCACAGGACGAAAAAGGACGTCTCGCCCCAATTCCGAGCCCCCTGGTAACTCGGGGTAGGACAAAACATGTTACCTTGAAAACCAAAAAAAAACGGAATATTTGGCCCCTGGTTATCACTGAACTTCCAGAAGGGCAACGATTATTATATAGTTCATCACTGATACGAACAAACCAATCTATAATCCTGCTTCAACATGATAACGATAACCTGTTAATATGTTTTTCTTTATAAGAATAATAAGCATTGTTTTTTAACTGTAAAGAGCTCCCAAGTACCAGAATTTGTTTTAGCTAACAGAATGTTGGGTCTTATTCCCCCTATACAGTATGTGCGTCTGTAATATTTTTTACCACCTACGAATGGGTATACGGGGGAAAAAAACAAATCAGTATTTTTTTTTTTGTATCAGATTTTTCCTCTTTTTTGTATCACACTTATGTTCCAAGCACAAAATTTTATCGCTGATCGGTAACCAAACTTTTACTTGATAATCGACAATGGCGAAATATACATTTAATTGAATATATTGAGATGTATGCATTTTTCTTTAAGGATCCGTTTGACTGATCTTTTAATAAACTGAATAATTCTTCTTCTTCAACTGGGGAAAAATTGAGTTATATTAAGAGGGGGGGGCACGTAGTCGACCTTTTTCCTTGAACACAATCAGGTCTAGTCTATTTGCTATTTTTATTATTACTACCAACACTTGTAACCATAAAAGATATTCCCAGATCAATTCGTGAAAACAACTTAACATATAAGCGTACAGTCTGCATAGACTATGTTCATCAGAGAAAAAGCGAAGCAACAAAAAAATATTAAGTAAATAGATAAATAAAGTTCCTACAGAAGAAGAAAAGGTTACTAAATTGTCAATCGACCTCAAATGTCCCAACATAGGAAAAAATTTTCAATGAAAATTATTGAGATAAAAATCATGTAAAAAGTATCACATAAATACAAACAGAAAAACCCCTTTCAATATTAGACGGTCGATCACCATGCCCAGCCCTTCTAGGGGGGTAGGTTCCAATGGAGTTGACCAAAATTTTTTTGGTTTAAGCCTGCCCTTCCCGGGGTTTGGGGTGGCAGACCAAAAGGCCTAGCATCTTTTCTACCTCCATGCCTCGGGGGCTGGTGGCGAATGTGGCTAGGCCTGGGGCCAGTTGGTCCCAAAGATGAGGGGGATTCCTCCCACGCCAGGGAGCCGGAGCCGGGGGCCATCTGGTTAAGACCTGGGCCGGGAGAATTTCCCCCTGAATCAACACCTTCCCCCTCCTCCTCAATATTAGACTTTCTTTATATGAAGAAGTAAAACACAGATGATAGAAAACACAACCCTTTAAAAAAAGGTAGGCATCTATATAGAGTATAACAATTTTAAAACCATGACAGTAGAGCACCCGACAGTTTTTCATGGACTCAACCCACCCTATAAGCCATTTATTTGGGTGGAACACAAATTTAAGAATATGACAATGTCAGTGTCATAAAATTATTGGCAACATTTCCATGTAGGCTGCTGTTAAGGGTTTAGCGCCCTTTTTATTATAATAATAATCCATGTAGGTACTCTTTTTTGGATTATTAACCCCGGATAACCCAACAAAATCTTTAGTTTGACTTTTGTCGTTTGGGGGCCCCTAGGCCTCTCCCAGGATGCAAACCCATAACAAACAGCTAAGTTCTACGTTTTATAATGCTAGGATTATGTGAGCAGGGGCAAAGGGATAAAGATTATTATTATTATATTTATGGGAAGTACTAAACCCATAGGGGCTGTAGGTATAAGGAAAATTTGCCCATCCGTCTCATCTAGCCTGGGGACAACCTGTTTTTGAGCCGAACGTTCTACCATTCGGGAAGTATGCATCAAACCCGTCTTAATGAGCCACTGAGTTAGTTTAATGTCTTTTATTATGGACCCCATGCCCATCCTGTGGGTGGTAGTCAAAATATTACAGAGGAATAATGGGTACAGGGACTGGGCCCCAAAGTTTTGATAGCCGAAGCGGGGTTAAATTTTTTAGGCCCCTGGGGTACAGGTACTGTGGGGGGGGCCCCCCGTATATTTTCAAAGGGAGAAAAAAAATTGAAGGAATATTAAATTTATTTTTTTTCAAGGCTAACCACAATTAAAAAACAAACATTTGCCTTGCGTAATTTTGGTGACAAATTTGTTCAAAACATCAGTAAATTGTTAAGTTGTTGAGAAATCGTTTTCAATTAATGGAGGTAGTCTGTTTAGTCGTTCTAGTGCCATGGTTTTTCAATGCTTTGTTTTCCATAATCTCATGATTTCCCCCACTTATTAAAAGATAGATATGAAGCTTTTCCTCGTCCTTGATTGTCATATTTTGCTATGAGAATTAAAAAAAGGATCATACTCAGCAAGTAATTAAATTATCTCAAGGTAGTTGCCATTCTGTTGAGAATTAAGTACTTCTGTATCATCATGAAGGCTAATCCACGAGATGAGGAAATTTTTACATCTGAAACTACTCTGTATTATTTTTCCCCCCAGTATTATTTTTCCTTTGTGAATTGGATTTCCAATATTGAATCAATTCGTCCAAGTGCATTTCATCTAGAAATCCATGTCATCATACAGGTCCAGAACTGTTCTCATGTTCTGTAATCCGTGTAAGGCGTTTCCAATCTGAAAATCCCCCAAGGGAAAACTGGGTTTTACCCATGTATACCCTCAAAGAGAACGCAAGCAAAACAATCCAGTGTACATTTCCTGTTGAGTTAAAGTACATTATCCATTTCCTTTAATATTCTCGCCAGTTATTTGTTTTCGGAATATCAATGAACGAGAAAGTTTTCTTTTCTGATCAAGTATTGTCTTTCGGATACAAAGTCATCATCATAGTGCTGGCATTCTATGGGACCTTGTTTACACCAAGTCACGTACCTCCTCTTTACTTTTGAGTTTGTCCACAAACCAATGTCATCTTGATACTCAGATCCCAGGTCATCTTCTTCTGGTGAACAAGCTGAGGCTGCCAAGCATCAACTTCTGTGACGTTTGCATCATCAGAGACAACTTGAACTTTTAATGCCTTTCATGTTGCCATCATAATCATTGGTTTTTTAAAAGAATTTGTTGTCTGCTCTGTTTACTCTTCTACTGCTACATTGCGTTTGAACCCAATATCAAATAAGTTTGGATATTTACTGAGCAGTTCTTCATGTTTCCCGCCTTCTCTTGTATTTTCTTCAGCTTGCTCACTCTCAAACCTATTTTTCTCCCACATGATTAATCTGAAAAAGGGGGAAAAATTGCTAAATACTGACTTAAGGAAAGTCTCGTGGAAAAAGGGCAACATTTGCTTTTGGTAATAATGTCTAATAGAGAATTTAGTTCTTTGCATGAATCACTAAGTATCAGTTTAGTTATTATTTGCATAGAAAGATATTTATGTTATTAACACACAATAAAACACTGGCAAAATACATATCATTAATATTAAACAATTCAGCTATCATAAAAAATAGTAAAATGAAAATAATTTAAAAATGAAGGTAGGTTTGCCGGCAGGCGTTATTCGGCTTAGCAAACCGAATAAGGCCTGCCTCATAAAGGGAAACAATCTTAAATCTCTATCAAAAATTAATCACAACGGTCAACAGTTCATCATATATGTGATGTAATACATACTGTAATTATAAACTTAAAGGAGTAACTGTGAACACTTTCACAGGCCCTGGGCTGCAGCCCCTAAACATGCTTTAATCTGGACCTGCTGGTCACAATCATAATAAGTTATTTATGCAGACATGAATCAGGTCACGCACACAAATGCTTTATTTACAGTGAGCAAAGTCAAGGCATTTTTTTAGGATGGTTTTAATACACCCCTATGGATATAATTGACATTTCTGAGTGAGTTATATCTGAA
>WNWK01015808.1:0-46681 GCA_009830355.1 Cherax destructor | reverse complement strand
CAAGATGGCCCCGGTGGATCAAGCCTCATTTATCAGGCTTGGGGGCTAAGGAGTACACAAATTCTCCCAGATTGCCATCCCAATTTCTTATCCTTTTCCCATAGCATCAAATGAGCTAATAAAACAAATTCTTCCAGACAACCTCAGTGATTCAGCAGGAATACAGGCCCCTTGCTACACCAGTGCTATCACTGAATGGTAGACTTTTGCTGCCCCAACACCAAAACCTGGTGAAAGAACGGGCCCCTAAAAACAGTCAAGCGGGGGATGGCCCCCACCCCACTAAAAAAGATACTTGCCAACGTGCTTAGGGGCTGTAACATCAGACGGGGAGACTACCCCGTCTCCTAGCTGTGGGTGCACATCACTCTGGGGTCTTCTTCCAACCCCATTTCCCCCATTTCGGCCAGGGGAAACGCCTCGACCCTAAGACTCTCCCCAGTGGCTCTGCTCCTTCTCCCAAAAAATTCCCCGGAAAATAAGTGTAGGCGGCAATGCAAACCGACCAATATGGTCTACATGGTCTTAACTTTTTCCAAAAAAAGGGCTGGCATGCAAGACACAATGAAGTCAATGACATCAAAAAAGAAAACCCTTGCTACAGCTGGATGCCCAGCCGGGGAGGGGCCCTGATCACTAGCACCCAAACAATACCCAAAACCCCCCGCCCTTTTGGGAATCACCATCTACCCTTTGGGAAAAAATGGCAAGCTCTTGGCATGGGACTATACCTGTGTCGACACTGGCGGCACCTACATCCATCACAGTGTCGGGCGACGGGGAGGAGCTGCTGCCCCGGGAGGAGTACAAGATCGGCAATTACAAGGACATAAGCCAACAGTATCAATTTGTCCCAGTGGGATCAGAGACCTTGGGATCATGGGGAAAAAATGCAACACGTTTCCTTAAAAAACAGTTCCAGACTCATCGACACCACCAGGGCCCCCGGGAAAAACCCCTTTTGTTCCAGCCCTCGCTTGGCCACCCAAGGGAAATGCATGCTGCATATTTGGGGCTCGCACCCAGTTTCCCAGAGGAGCTGGAAGAGTTTCCCATAATCTTTGATATATTGTACCAATGTAATCATGTTCATATTTTCTCTCAATGTATTCTGTCTATTAAAAAACCCTTGTACTATATATATATATATATATATATATATATATATATATATATATATATATATATATATATATATATATACGATGGGGTTGGTAGGAGAAGTGGAATACTCAAATGGCTTCAGGAAGAAATCCAAATATTCTTCCTTGAAGCCTTTTTATCCACTTCTCTGAGGCTATGGGTCCCACAATTTGTACCAGAGGTGGACCCTATATATATATATATATATATATATATATATATATATATATATTAAGCAAATGTCCAAACCAAGCAATACAGGATGCAAAACAACCACGGGAGGAGTAGAATGATAGTTCAAGGCCTTTCGTGTTGCAATCAACACATCAGGAGCTTGCAAAATTGCAGAAAAAAGTAGGAGTTCCAGCCAAATAACGTTCCTGGGAACGTTATTTGCTGGAACTCCTTTTTCTGCAATTTTCTAGCTCTGATGATGTGTTGATTGCAACACGAAAACCTAAACTATCATTCTACTCCCAAATGTTGCTTCATATTATATATATATATATATATATATATATATATATATATATATATATATATATATATATATATATATATATATATATATATACAAGCAAACATACAACCATAAGAAAGACACACAAGAATGAAGCACTAACATAATAAGGACAAAAATACAAGAACTTTCTTCATGTACAAGTGGACGAACAACGGAATAGAGTAATAAAGGGGGAAAGGAAGTTATACAATTAATAAAAACTATACAATAAGAAAAAAACCGAAAACAGGACACCAAGAGCTTAGTTCAGCTGCTATAGTTACAAATTAATTACAACTGAGAAGTAACATGAATGACATTCGACGTTGTTCATAAATATAATAAAACTTTTAACGATAAACACAAAGTTCAGGATTATTAATACCCATTCATAACTGCTCTTCCCTTTTTATAACAGTAAAATTCATGTTACGAGGTTGTATTGTATAGTATGTCGTTATACCAAAGTTCATTACTAAAAAGTACGTGAATTTAACGAGCAATATAATAGTGTACTGTTCTGTAGATAGTTCCTAATTTCTTCCTCGTCAGTCGGTATTCTGACGAAAATTAGCTCACTGAGTGAAGTACTCTTATATGTCAAATCACTACGTTAAACACCACGTTCTTGTACGTGGGAGTCACTAACTGTACTTGCGAACCATGAACCAAACTGACCGAGTGCAAAATAATTAACAGCTTTAACTCTTATATGGCATAACAGCTCCCTCAATACATGTTTATTAACCTCCTAATATTGCGTTATTTATTCTTCAGGCCTAAATTAGTCTGAGTAGCGATTGATGGCCATACACCAGTGGCCATATTAGGTGGGAGAAGAGGTACGCTTGATTAAGTGTAGACAGTCTAACCCCTCGCTACTACTTAACACGCTTTGCTGCGGCTGTCAGCCAGAAAGGCTCGTGTGTCGGAGCCGCTAAATAATACCAGGAGCAGTACATTATGTGTCAGCAATAATGAATAATTTATTACTGCTATTGTGTCACAGGAAACGACGTCCACTGCGTGCATCATCCAGCCATAAATATTAAAGCTATCGAGAGTCGCCTATTAATTGCATTCGTAATAACCGGGTATAGCAAGCCAAAGAAAATTAATTGGTCTAGATTTACTGTTCACTCGTGATCATAGGATTGGTGCTGTCTAATATAACCTGGATTTTCTGCTTTAATAATATTTTCTACATTTACCTTGAGACAATCATGATCCATTTATTACAGATGTTATTATGATTTTTGTTCCATTAATGAGTTTTTACTAGCGTGTACATCTGCTTGGCGCTTACCATCGAAAAAGAACTTTAGAATAACGATATTCAGTAAAATTTCTACTTTAAGACTTCCCACCTAGAGTTCAATATCTTGCAAGAACTACGCCATATATGTTCTCATTGTAAAATTCTGTCATATCTAAATTCCAATGCCTTTCCATCGAGTTGCAGTATAATGAGATTTTGCGGAATTTATTAATTCAATGTAATACACCATCAGAAGGTTTGCCTTGTGGGTCAACAAGCGGCTGTTCAGATGTATAGACATAAAGATTTATGTGCAGAGGTAGAGGCCTACAGGAGGTTGTACAAAGTTAAAGGCCTACAGAAAGTTATAGAGGTTTACCACAACATGAAATCGTGTATTAATTAAGTAGGCCAACACGGGAGCAAAATATACGTAATATATGAAAGTAATCTGTGTGAGCAAAGTAATCTGTGTGAGCAAAGTAATCTCACGTGAACAAAGTAATGACAGTGAAAACCAAACATCACTGAGCACAGTAACCTGACTGGAAGTTATGCAACTCAGGATGCAATTGCTGAAGATTACCTGATGGTTCCATATTGTCCGTCCAAAGCGTTATAACATCTCACTTTAGCATTTCGGTGTCTAACTATAAACTTGTCAAATTATTCCTTTAACACACTGACCATCTCCCACCGAGGAAAGGTGACCCGAAATAGAAGAAACACTTTCACCATGGCTCCATTACTATCTTGCCGGAGGTTAGTCGACATCACAGTTCAGATGCCACTCCAAAGTGCAATATTCCCACACTCAGAGCTCAGGCACTCAGAGATCAGGCACTGTATTTACCACCTCCAGGACTCAAGTTCGGCTAATCGGTTTCCCTGAATCCCTTCATAAATGTTAACTTGCTCACACTCCAACAGCACGTCGTTGTAACCTGATTCTGAGCTTTAATGTTTCATGTATTTTTCGAAAATAATATGAAATATTCTATAAAAATATTGATTTTATTAGATTTTTAATATGAATATTTAAAAATATGTAAATAATTAATATCACCACTCACTCCTATCTAACACGCTGACGCACGTCTGTTGGATGTCCAGTCCCTGACATACAACCGAAATACGTACGAAAACATCACTTTATTCCTTATTTCTCATCATTGTGTTGGTGCATCTCAGTGTCCCTGTACAAGACTCATGCAGAGCTGATGTTAATGTACAAGATTATCTCATGTCAAATCAGGTCAAGAATCGCGTGATCAAATGCTTACAGGATATAATTTGATAAGCTAAATTCCACATCAGACTCAAAGGTCTAGCTGGAAATTTACCGTTTATGTTTTTTTTTTTTAAAGCTGATACAAAAATATACACGGATATATATATATAGATTTATCCTTCAGTTACCTCAGAACAACTACAGGATCCAGTGAGAAAGAAATAATAGTTAGGTTAAATAATGCTCTCACACCCTACACCTTGCTGGAATTAACTAAACATAGCCAGCAATGTATGTTTAGTTCAGATGTTATTGTAAATGCTACATAAACCAGCTAGATTGCGGGACTGTTGGCTTCTGAATTCTTGAAACCTTAGTATTTGATACTTCTGCCTTGTTGCATATGCTTTTTACTAGGTACTTTCTGACATCTAATGCCCTAACCCGACCACCGCCGCATCCTTGCCATCACGTGGGGGTAATGAAAGGTGGTGACCACCCTCCCTCCCCTCCACTCTGAGAGAAGAACTGCCTCGCTGTATATTGCAATATTGCATAGCTCCTGACGAGGTGCTGGCGACACTGCAAACGTCTTAGACCTCGTTTTTTCTATCCGTTAGTGGTTTGTTGGTGTATATACATGTATACATACAGATATATATGTATGCAGTAAAAATTTCGAGCAAGAACAAGCCACTTAAGGATGAAAATTTTACTGCAAGATCTTTCGCACTCTCATGCATCATCAGGAGTTATGCAATGTTGCAAGTCTAGCAACAGACAGGAGGGAAAAATTTTCTCAGACGCTCCATCCTTCCCTATGAGAGATTTTTTCCCGCTTATATGATGCTAGATTTCCAACATTGCATAGTTCTTGACGCATGAGACTGCTGCCTTGTTTAATTTCCTTTTGAAACTTCCAGAGGAACGTTTTAGGGGTTTACTGAATGGTAATATAACTGGCCTCTTGGTCACCTTCTTGAATAATGCACATTGTTTCGTTGAATAGCAATGGGGAGCTGATTTTGAAAAAATATTAATGTATTTCAATTCCAAGAGTCATTACAATGGATCGTACCTTCTTTCGCTTCAGATCAATTTTAAAATTACTTATCATACGTAGGAAGCACCTCCGCTAAGCCAATAACTTCTGCTCTATCACAGTTGAATGAGTAATCAAAAACAATTCTTGTTCCTGCAGAGACCAAACCATCGAATGGCTCTTGAAATGGAGAATGAGATTGTATCCACTTCTCCATTGCCTTTAAATCTTCTTCATTGCGAGTCTGTCGTGATTCCCGCAGTTGTGTTGTTGTGAAGAAGACATCAGAGAACACTGCTCTACAGCCGTGGCTTCAACCCACTGGGAGAGTGCTTTCTGTAATACCTATGCCATGATGGGTCCCTCCAGAGCATTTCATCCCTTGTCGTTAGAAACAGTTCAATGATGTTGGGTCTTTATTTGTATCTAATGACTGTATGCGTGCACACGCTTATACTGTTACGGTGAGTAATTGTTCAGGTCTGACTATGACCAATGTTTTTGAGTTTGCATGAGAACGAGATAAATAACTGTCCGGCACATTTTAAACCAACATGTCCATTTACTCTCTGGTTTCTTAAATGACCAACATTTTAATATAAAATATACTTATGAAATACAAAGAAATGTAAATTATATTTCTTGAATATTTTAACTGAAAGAACTGAATATGTTTACATTATCAATTTATTTGAAAGTCTTCATTTAATGACTAGACAACTAAATTTCCCTCTATTATATTAGTCGAGATTAAACGTAATTTATTAACTCTTCAGACGAGAGCTTACCGAAAACGTTCAAACTGAAGCAGATTTCATCAAGAATTACAGTTTACTAGAAAATGTTAAAACAAATGGCATTCCACGTTAGTTTTGTTGATTCTTTAATAGGTAAACAATCAAGTATAGTTTTAATACCATCAAAAGATCCAGTAACTACAGTGGAAAGCATTTATGTAGTAACACAATTTGTATACAATAGATACAATATTAGAAATAGGTTAAATAAATTACTTAGGGAATTTTACCCACAATTCTATCCACTCGTTATCCATAGGAATTTGTATAATTCAGAGAGGTGTTTTATGTTCAAGGATTCGATCCACTTCAGAGAGGTGTTTTATGTTCAAGGATTCGATCCACTTCAGAGAGGTGTTTTATGTTCAAGGATTCGATCCACTTCAGAGAGGTGTTTTATGTTCAAGGATTCGATCCACTTCTAGTTGTCCAACATTTTGTCTGAGGAAAAACTGGCAACGTGTGTGTAAACATTTTTCAAAATAAGTTTTTTGAATGAAGAATGAAGTCAATGAAGTCAATGAAGTCGCGGACATTTTAAACAACAGCCGATTACAGTACAGTTAATCTCGGGACCACAGTTCGAGCTCCCCGTCTAATTTTCTCTGTTTATTCACATATGATAATTGTTTCTCCTGTAAATTCTTTCTCTTCCCTACCAATGGGGTATATAGTATAACACTTACAGTAACATTATATAGATTGTTTCTAGCACACACGAGTATGTTACATTCTTAGTTATGCAAATATCATTAAGCATACGGATGGAAAAGTTGGACAAAATATTCCGTACACAAAAAAAAAAAATCGAGGTTCAAGTCCCCTGCCTCACCTCAAATTTCTCCTCCTATCTGTTCCTAGTATTTCAACATTGCATAGCTCCTGACGAAGCATGAGACAGCGAAAGATCTAGAGCTAATATTTTCATCCCTATGTGGCGTGTTCGCATATCGGAATAAATCTAAGTTCATCCAGCTCCTATACAAGTGCCACTGTCTGTCTGAAAGTATACTAGACTTTAAGCAGACTAATATACTAGAATTTAAGCAGACTAATATACTAGAATTTAAGCAGACTAATATACTAGAATTTAAGCAGACTAATATACTAGAATTTAGGCAGACTAATATACTAGAATTTAAGCAGACTAATATACTAGACTTTAAGCAGACTAACATTCTAGACTTTAAGCAGAATATACTAGACTTTAAACAGACTAGTATACTAGACTTTAAGCAGACTGATATACTAGACTTTAAGCAGTAGACTGCAGTCTAGTAACTTACAGGGTGTTAGTGGACTGGTGTGGGTCACGTCCTGGGTGTTAGTGGACTGGTGTGGGTCACGTCCTGGGTGTTAGTGGACTGGTGTGGGTCACGTCCTGGGTGTTAGTGGACTGGTGTGGGTGGCATCCAGACTAATATACCAGACTTTAAGCAGTAGACTGCAGTCTAGTAACTTATCTTTACACGAACGGAATCTAACTCTATCTACATAAAAATGTATGGAACTCCAAATTTTTTTTATATATAGTTCTTGGGAAGTGAAGGTGACAGTGCACATATGAGTAAATATGTAACATCATCAATACATAAACATCTCGTCTCCAGACATAAGAAGAGAACATTTTTAAAAGTATAGAGATTACAGAGTGTAGTAGGTGGAGAGACGTGTTGGAACATGTGACAGTATCAGTCGGGACAATATCAGATGGGACAGTATTAGATGGGACAGTATAAGATGTGACAGAATCGGATGGCATAGTATTAAATAGGACAGTATCAGTTAGGACATCAGATGGGACAGTATCAGACAGCATAGTATCAGATGCTACAGTATCAGATGGGACAGTATCAGTCGGGAAAATATCAGTCGGGACAGTATCCGATGACACTGTATCAGATGGGACAGTATCAGATGGTCCAGTATCAGTTGGGACGGTATCAGTCGGGATATCAGTTGGGACAGTATCAGTCGGGACAGTATCAGATGGGACAGTTTCAGATGGCACAGTAGCAGAAGGGACAGAATCAGATGGGACCGTATCGGATGGTACAGTATCGGATAGGTCAGTATCAAATGGGAAAGTATCAGATGCCACAGTATCAGATAGGACAGAATCAGATGGGACAGTATCAGATGGGACAGTATCGGATGGCACTGAATCAGATGGGACAGTATCAGATGTGACAGTATCAGATGGGATAGTATCAGAAGACACAGTATCAGATGGGACAGTATCAGATTGTACAGTATCAAATGGGACAATATGGTATGGGACAGTATCGGATGGGACATCATCAGATTTCAGAGAATCAGGTGGGACACTATCAGGTGGGAGAGAATCAGATGGCACAGTATCAGATGGTACAGTATCAGTAACGTAGATGACAACTGTCGTCACTTTTTCAGTAAAAACACCTTCGCACTATACACTTATAGTGCATCGCTGTGACCATCCTGGACTTGTCCAGTGGACAAGTCCAGGATGGTCACAGCGTCTCTCCATACACCGCTGTTAAGTGTCAGATCCTTATTATGACTTTCTAAGGTAACGCAATTCCTCTTCCTGTAATCCCCCATTATCTGATTACTATGATTACTATGACTCAGGCTGAGTCATAGTAATTATAGTAATTTCTCTGTATCCTCCACGCCTCCTTCATGGTTTAGTAACTACGAGTATTGTGACTGATATGTTATAATACTTACAAGTGACAGTCTTGTTAAATTGGATCATTGTGTTAGCTAGTTAACTATTAAATTAATGTAACTATAACATTACGTTAACTAAAGGCATGGCAATGGTGTATTAGTTATAGGTATGTGTGAACTATAAAGCTCTAGTTTACTACAACGGGGTCGTTTGTATTCTTTAGCCTCGTAATTTTACACATTACAGAGGTTTCAAAAACTGAAGACACATACAAACTCCAACACACGCGCGCGCACACACATAATGTGTACGTGTACACGCACACATAATGTGTACGTGTACACATACACACACCAGGAAAAGAGAGTCCACTTTGGCCACTCATCCAATTGCTTCATTTCTACTAAAAAAATGAAAATCAGGTATCGTCCAAGCCAATGAAGGAAAAGTTATTTTGTTCGAATATCCAGAATATTTATGTCTAAGAGGTTTATTATTTAGGTGAAGCTGAGAGCCTAAGACAGGATCACGAAGAATGAACGATGGCAGACGAAAATTCTCATAACACATACGAAATGTACAAACGAATGTCCAAACAGGTGAAATAATAACTCAGCCACATATAAAGTTGAAAAACACGCATTCCGGACAAGGAAAAGAACTCTCATATAAGCACACATTCCAGTCCTCTGAGGCACACGCACACACACACACATGCACATTCACACACACACACACACACACACACACACTGATGATGTATTCCACAAAGGCATGATGCTGGGCCATCAGATAGAGGAGCACCTCCATCACAAGTGTAAGGAGATGGGACGGGAGAGGCAGTAAACGTGTGTTGGTGTTGGAGGGAGAGAGGGAGAGGGGGAGAGAGAGGGAGAAAGTGTGTTTCTGGGGAAGGTAAAAGGGAGAAAAGTGGAATAACAGTAAATGAGAGACGCGAGACAATATTGAGAACAGGGGAGACAATAGAGAGTTGAAAAGCCGGCGAGAAGAGGGTAGACAACACAAAGATGAAAGAAACGAACCATTAGAGAGGAGGGAGAAGAATAAACGGAAATGACGACCTTTCATTGCTATAACTCGTCTGAAGTTGTATTGGGAAGAGGACAGATGAAAAGGGGGAGTGAAAATAAATGAAGAAGAGAAGGGGCAAGACAACGAAAGTAGTGAAGGAATCCTTAGATTTGAAGTAAACACTAGAAGTCATTTTAGTGGCTGCGCGACCCACGACGTAGCGCCAGCATCCTGTTTCTCAAAAGACTTTAAGAGACCCTAGAGCTTTAGCTCAACACTATATATATGCTACTCATGTAACCCAACAATGATAAATGAGACACTTGTGCGACTTTTGGGTATCTTCATTCTGGAAACGTATCGCCCCACGGTGGTTTCTTCAGTCCAATTCAGAAAAAAGGTGGAAAATGAGGAAGAGTTTGAGGTAATCAGTCCCTCAGCCTGGAGAAGATGTGTTCAGTCCATCAATCTTGACAAACGTGCAGCATATTCGCGGAGACGGGGCTTATATACTGATGACAGATGAATTGGAGCAGTGGTTGGCGGAGCCACCAGCAAACAAAGCAACTAGTGAAAGTAGGTCGTGTCTATAGATTAGACAAGATTTAAAGAAATCCCTGTGTGTCATGCTAAGAGTATGTTACATTTTATTCGGCGTTGATCACACACCCATATAGGCATGCCTCCCGACCAGTGAATCAGGTGTTAAGAGTTTAACTATCTCAGTACCTTGGTTCAACCAGCCAATCACAAGGAAGCCCGCCAAAGATGTGAAGCGATGTGGTACACTTATGAAATAGCTTTGGCAGACTTGCCTTCACTTGCCTTAAAAATCAACTCAAAACATGAAACAGAGGTATGACAAAACTTCTAAATTTCGCTCCTTTAACCCAGGACATAAGGTATTGGTCTAGGAACCTATGCCTGGTCACACCTTGAAAACAAATTTATGGGAGCGGTGCAGGTAATCAAATGAATTTCTGATTTAAACTACATGGTATCACCTCTTGATAACCCCAATAAGGGTAAAGTCTACCACGTTAATCAGATTAAACTGTTCGTTGAGCCTTTTAAGGTCCCAGTAATGACTTTGTCCTCGGTCCCCGACCCTGTGGACGACCCCAATTCAGGAGATTCAGATCAGGCTTTTTTTTTAACTCAGACATTCTCTAGGAACCTCGACCCAAGTAAAAACACTAACTACCCTTATGCAAACCTCTCTAGACATGTTTTCGGATGTTCCGAAAAAGTGCAACCTTGCTTATTATGTGGACTAGAGGAATCGTCCAGCCTGTGGGCTTCACTGTGCATCCTGGTTAAGAAATCTCATGGAGGATTCCAGATGTGTACGGACTACCGGAAGGTGAATGAGGTCACTGTACCGGATGCTTACCCTCTTCCACGTTTGGACGATATAGTGGCCTTTTGGGTAAGACCACTTTCGTTTCCAAACAAGATCTCCTTAAAGGTTACTATCAGGTATCTTTAACAGATAGAGCGCAGGAGATGTCTGCCTTCATAATTCCAGGTCACTATCAATATACTATAACCCCATTCAGAATGTGGAACTCGCCTGCCACATTCCAAAAATTGATCCATCAGACTTTTAAAGGACTTCAATGGATGGCGGCTTAATCTGGACGATATTGTTGTAGTTTCTGATACGTGGGATCAACATGTGTCCCATCCTGAATCCCACTTTGAAAAGTTCAGAACCTTTCAGCTTGATAGGATGTTATGGGAAGTTCTGCACAAACTTTGCAGACGTAAGTACGTAAGCACACATAAGTGCAATAAAACACCTAAATTACAGGGAACGGCTGAAGTTCCTCGACCTGTACTCCCTGGAATGCAGGCGGGGAGATACATGATTATATATACTTGGAAAATCCTAGAGGGATTAGTACCAAATTTGCACACGAAAATCACTCCCTATGAAAGCAAAAGACTCGGCAGACGATGCAACATCCTCCCAATGAAAAGCAGCGGAGCCACTATCACGATAAGAAACAACACAATAAGTGTCAGGGGCCCAAGACTGTTCAACTGCCTCCCAGCATACATAAGAGGGATTACCAATAGAACCCTGGTTGTCTTCAAGAAGGCTCTGGACAGGCACCTAAAGTCAGTATTTGACCTGCCAGGCTGTGGCTCGTCCGTCGGTTTATGTACGGCCAACAGTAATAGCCTAGTTGATCAGGCCCTGATCCACCATGAGGCCTGGTCACAGACCGGCCGCGGGGGCGTTGACCCCCGAAACCCTGTGCAGGTATACGCCAGGTATACGTAGTAGCATCCCTAACCTCGCTTACTATTCCCAATCATAAATTTTGCTGGATCCCAAATTGTCAAGAGGCTTTTAACAGTGTTAAACCGTCTGCCATACCTGCTCCCATACTTTGTCTCCCGAGTTTTCAAAACCATTTGTATTACAGGTTGATTCTTGTGACAAGGAAATTGGGCAATATTTCTCGAAGCTACTGGAGAGGGGGATCTTCAGCCTGTGGATTACTACTGATCCAAACACAAGATTTATCAACGGGCGTACTCCACCATAGAGAAGGCCATGGCTTTGCTAGTTACCCTGGAGAATTCCGATGTGTTCTTGGGCAGTTCATCACATGTGGTCACCGTCTTCAGTGACCACAATCCTCTGATGTATCTTAGCTCAGTGAATAACAAGAACACACGACTGATGCGATGGGCCTTACGGTTGCAATTGCACAACCTCAACATACGCCACATAGCCGGCAAAGTGATGGCCGACGCCCTTTCCAGATTGTAATTATTAAGATGTATTAGGGACAACATAATGAAAATCTGCATATTACTGAAACAGACGAAATAAATGTGATAGTAATTCTTAAAAAAATTAATTACCTTAGTAAGATGAATAATGATCCGTGTTGCTAATTCAGAAAGAATCCCTTAGATTCAGATAATAGTTTCTTTAAAAAAACATTAAAACGATTACTGATAGGCAAAGATAAACTAAGAATTCATGACCACTAACTATATATGTGTGTATTAATCAAAACACATAAACCAGGTAATCCAGCCAGACCCCATAATTAGTGGCTCAGCTGTCTACAACTTATATTGAGCCCAATTATGGGCAAAGTTTCTAACTTTGAAGTGGAGAATAATATTGATTTAGTTGAAGAACTGAGCACCATTACTGACTTAAATTATTATAATAGGATTAGTTTGATGTCACATTGAGTATGAACAAAAATATTTATTGCCTTCTTTTGATATTTTAATTATTAAGAGGAAACGAGAATTTAAGTCCAACAATTAAATGGTTGTTAAATTAGACACATATGCAACACTTGGGTATCTTTATTGAGGAAACGTTTCGCCCCACACTGGCTTCCTCAGTCCAATACTACTTTCTGTTTTGTATTGGACTGATGAACCTTCACTGTAATGGGCATGCAAATGTCATTCGCTCTTTAAATTGATATATTTTTCATTTATGTTAATGTAAAAAATAATAATTTTGTATCAAAAGCACCTTAGAAAACTTACGTAATCTTATAATAACAAGCGCAATTTAATTTAGACTAATTCAACTAAATATATTTTACATAAGTTTACAATATTTTAATAATAAACAAACACAATGAAATATATTTTTTTTCGTTAGGTTCAGAATGATTTTTGCTAAATTATTACATACACAAATTTTCGCTTGCCTTATTCGGCTAAAGAGCGTTGCTATTTAAGCCAGAATATAAAAAAAATTTTTTTTATATATATATATATATATATATATATATATATATATATATATATATATATATATATATAAACGCACAAAGGGTGTCTTCAAAGAATGACGACATTTCTTGAAGAGCTCAAACAGCTGGACCTCACTGCTGGTCCCTGCAGCGGCCACCACCAGCACCCGGGAGAGAATAATTGGTCCTTATGTGCCCTCATAAAACTTGAATCGTATAAGCCTCCAGCAGCTGGAGGGCCCATATATATATCTTGGCTAAAGCCCCGCGTGAGGGCTCACCAGATCTCTTCGTGAGGTCTAATTTTTGCTACTTTGATTTTTCCAGTGAATATTTATGCTCTTGGCATCAATTTTAAGTCTAGCATTTTCTGTATAAACTTCACGTTGGAAAATTCCTATGATAAGCCATCTAGAGAGATGCACTGATGCTGGTAAAGGGTTTTTAATAGATATTAATGTTATATTCCTATATGATTGCATTCCATTCAGTAGGAAGTGGATAAGCTCTCCGAATTTAGTGCTTTACTAACAAAACAACAAGGCAATAATAGCAAACTATATTTTGGTTGCTGAAAAAAGAGAATCCCGTATTACACAACCCCAGACCCCTGTATGTTAATGCATGCTAAAGGAATAGTGCACTGTGCGGTATAAGTTTATATTGCAGTTAATTGTTAGCATAGAAGAGTTTAAGCGAATCAGGAGAGGTATTCACAAGCTATCACAGGGACACTAATATCACATTTTCGTCAATATCAATGTGTATTAGGACATACACAGCCTAAAACTAATTCAAACTTTCCACTAAAAAGTACCAGCTTTATAGTGGATGAGACATTCTTTTGTTGGCTCAGAGAGACCAATATGCTTGAAGCCTATCAGAATCTGCATTGTCAAGTTATCAGTTTTGAAGGGAGAAGCCAGTTGGATGACTTACCTGGTATTTCGGGTTTTTCAGAATGCTTCTGTGAAAATAAAGGCAAGAAATGGAACCTATACAGGTCAAAATCAATCCAAACTTTTCTCTAAGACTGACTAGCATTTAAGGTTTAAGTAAGCGAATAAGTATGTTTTTTTAAGTTATAGGAACACGACAGATGTTTTTCAGGGGTCTTGAGAGAACTCCGTCGTGTGCACATAAAGGTACATTATATATATTTAAACTATGACAACATAAGAACATAGTTATAGAGGAACAATGCAGAAGGCCTACTGGCCCATGAAAAGCAGGTCCTTATCAAGACCACCCCTTCCCAAAGATATCCAAGAATTTACTCCCGTTCCCACGACACAAATCACACCCAGCCCCTCCCACTCATATATTTGTTCATTCTCTTTTTAAAGCTACCCAGAATCCTAGCCTAGATTACCCTACTCGGAAGACTGTTCCACGTATCCACAACTCTGTACATGAACAGTATACAATACCGACAAATTGAAAGAGACTCATGTGCAACATCAGTGGCTTTATCAATACAAATTCTAGGACAAAATTTGAAGACAGTAGAACTATATACAAAAGATGAGGTAATCAGTCCCTCAACTTGGAGTTGGTGAGAAGAGCACCGTAGTTGTGAAGAGTCTGGACCATAGACAAGAAGGCTGGCGCTTATATACTGGTGACAGGTGAATACGGACGGGTAGCAGACGAGGGTAAAGTCACTGGTAGGCGGGATTTCCCAGTGGAAGTAGGTCATACCAGAGGCACGGGTTAGTGGTAGTAGTAGTAGTAGTGGTGGTGGTGGTAGTAGTAGTAGAGTAGTAGTTGGTATACTACTACTACTACCACCACCACTAACCCGTGTCTCGGGTGTGTCCTACTTCCACTGGGAAAGTAGAACTATATACAAAAGATGAGGTAATCAGTCCCTCAGCCTTGGAGTTGGTGTGAAGAGCACCGTTGGTGTGAAGAGCACCGTTGGTGTGAAGAGCACCGTTGGTGTGAAGAGCACCGTTGGTGTGAAGATTAGCGAGGCTAATCGCTGTCACCGACACAATAGAACGTAACACTGGAAACCACAAAATTTCTAAAACATTAGTATACATGATACTCAAACTAGAAAAGCAGCATCTGCCAAGCAACACAGGAGTCACATGACCTCATCGTCTACCCGTCCTCATCCCAACATGGCATTCTTCAGGTCACATGAGTCACTCACACCTCACTCAGGTCACCATGCGTCACTCACACCTCACTCAGGTCACCATGCGTCACTCACACTCACTCAGGTCACCATGCGTCACACCTCACTCAGGTCACCATGCGTCACTCACACCTCACTCAGGTCACCATGCGTCACTCACACCTCACTCAGGTCACCATGCATCACTCACACTTCACTCAGGTCACCATGCGTCACTCACACCTCACTCAGGTCACCATGCGTCACTCACACCTCACTCAGGTCACCATGCGTCACTCACACCTTACCCTCTGCCTATATATCAAGTGATCAAGGTCTCAGGACCAAAACGTTTTCTAATAAATATGTCTAGTATTTGCTATCGTGTTTATCTAAACAATGTATTTAATTAATCAGTCATTAAAGATATATTTAAATGTTAAGTGTTAAACCTGTAGAGGTAATATAGCGCATGCGTGTCTAATTAAGAGTATGAACGCAGGAACACCAGCAGGAAAATTGGCTCACACTAGGCAGGTCTTCTCAAGACCAACCATTCCCACCCACCAACTTGTCAAGCCTTTTCCCAAAGCTAACGAAGCATTTGCTTTAATATTTCAGGTACTACTAATCAAACCCTGCCCTTCTCACTCATATATTTGTCCATTTTTTTTAAGCTACCCAAGGTTTTTTTACTGTGTTGTTATGCAAATTCTTGATATTTTCAGGGTGTTGAACCACAAGTGCTAAGCTTCCTGAGTGTGTGCAAGTAAAACTCAAGTGCTAAGCTTCCTGAGTGTATGCTAGTAAAACTCAAGTGCTAAGCTTCCTGAGTGTGTGCTAGTAAAACTCTTGGGCCTCCTGTTTTTTTTTTATGAAGATTAAATTATAGTTCGTAGGTCTGTTGAGCGAGTTGACTTGTTGGTCCACTGCATCTTGAAGGGTTTTTAGGTACAGCTGCTTCTCTCTTTTTGTGAATTAGAGAGGCTGGAGAAATGTTATGACAGGGATACCTTTTTTCGGATCTCACGGCAACTAAGGCATGTCTAGTCCTCTTGAAATCTCCCATTTATTTTATTTCTTTCTTTCTGTCTCTCTCTCTGGTCTCACTACTTTCTTCTCTTTACCCTTCTACCCGTCTCTTATATTCGTCATTCTTTCCCATCTCTCCATTTCTTTATTGTTCTCAAATATGCTTTCTCGAGCTCCAGCTATGTATTTTTATTATCTACCTCCTCCTCTCTCATGCTTCCGTTCTTCAATGTGTCTTCCACCATTTCCTATCTGGCGCAATATCTCATTACTGTCTCTCCTGTCTTCTGTCTTGTCTCTCTTGTCTCATTTCCTGCTCTGCCCCAACATCTGTTCCAAGTTTCCGCGTTCCTTATCTTCTTCTACCTCTCTTCTCCTTTACTGTATATTTTTCATTCTCAACATCAACCCTCCTCCTCTCATCTCAGTCTCTCTCTCTCTCTCTCTCTCTCTCTCTCTCTCTCTCTCTCTCTCTCTCTCTCTCTCTCTCTCTCTCTCTCTCTTTCGCCCCAGCTCACATTTACTGCCTCTCCCGTCCCATTTCCTCACTCCCGTGATGGAGGTGCTCCTCTAACTCATGGCCCAGCATCATGCCTTTGTCGAATGCATCATCAGAATGTGTGTGTGTGTGTGTGTGTGTGTGTGTGTGTGTGTGTGTGTGTGTGGTTTCTGGGGTTAATTCACAGCTCCTGGCTCCGCCTTTTCGCAAGTCTTGCTGCAAACTTAAGCATCATCTCAAATTTCTTGACGTGCTTGGCAAGGTGTGGGTTCCATACTGGTGCTACATACTCCAATATGAGCCTAACGTTCAGTGTACAGGGTTCTGAACGATTCCTTATTAAGATGTCGGAATGCTGTTCTTAGGTTTGTTAGGCGCCAGTATGCTGCAGCAGTTATTTGGTTGATGTTCGCCTTAGGAGATGTGCCTGGTGTTATACTCACCCCAAGATCCTTTTCTTTGAGTAAGGTTTGTAGTCTCTGGCCCCCTAGACTGTACTCCGCCTGCAGCCTTCTTTGCCCTTCCCTAATCTTCATGACTTTGCACTTGGTTGGTTTGAACTCCAGAAGCCAATTGCTGGACCAGGCCTGCAGATTCTCCAAATCCCTTTGTAGTTCTGCCTGGTCCTCGTCCGTTTGAATTCTCTCATCAACTTCACATCTGCAAACAGGGACACTTCGGAGTCTATTCCTTCCGTCATGTCGTTCACAAATTCGAGAAACAGCACCGGTCCTAGGACTGACCCATGTGGAAGCCCACTCGTTACAGGCGCCCACTCTGACACCTCGCCACGTACCATGACTCGCTTTTGTCTTCCTGACAGGTATTCCCTGATCCATTGTAATGCCTTCCCTGTTATCCCTGGCTGGTCCTCCAGCTTTTGCACTAATCTCTTGTGTGGAACTGTGCCAAACGCCTTACAGTCCAAGAAAATGCAATCTACCCACCCCTCTCTCTCTTGTCTTACTGCTGTCACCCTGTCATAGAACTCCAGTAGGTTTGTGACTGAGGATTTTCAGTCCATGAAACCGTCCTGGTTGTTGTTGATAAGCACATTGCTTTGTAGGTGCTCCACCACTCTTCTGATAATCTTCTCCATGACCTTGCAAATTATTCATGTCAGTGACACTAGTCTGTAGTTTAATGTTTCGTGTCTGTCTCTTTTTTTTAAAAATTGGGACTACGTTTGCTGTCTTCCATACCTCAGGTAGTCACCCTGTTTCGATAGATATGTTGAAGATTGTTGTTAATGGTACAAATAGCGCCTCTGCTCCCTCTCTCAAGACCCATGGAGAGATGTTATCCGGCCGGTGTACTCACCTAATTGTACTCACCTAATTGTGTTTGCAGGGGTCGAGACTAAGCTCCTGGCCCCGCCTCTTTGCTGTCTGCTACTGGGTCTCTGCTCTCCCTGCTCCATGAGCTTTATCATACCTCGTCCTAAAACTATGTATGGTTCCTGCCTCCACTATATCTTTCTCTAGACTATTCCACTTCCTGACTACTCTGTGACTGAAGAAAGGCTTCCTAACATCCCTTTGACTCATCTGAGTCTTCAGCTTCCAGTTGTGTCCCCTTGTTTCGTGTTCCCTCTCTGGAACATCTTGTCACTGTCTACCTTGTCAATTCCCTCAGTATTTTGTATGTCGTTATCATGTCTCCTCTGACCCTTCTTTCTCCAGTGTTGTTAGTCCTATTCCCTCAACCTTCTTCATAAGACAGACCCTGAGTTGTGGAACTAACCTTGTCGCAAACCTTTGCACTTTCTCTAGTTTCTTTACGTGCTTGACCAGGTGTGGGTTCCAGACTGGTGCTGCATATTCTAGTATGGGCCTGACGTACACGGTATACAATGTCATGAACGATTCCTTGTTAAGGTAACGGAACGCTAATCTTAGGTTTGCCTGTCGCCCATATGCTGCCGCAGTTATCTGGTTGATGTGTGCCTCCGGAGACGTGCTTGGCGTTATACTCACTCCAAGGTCTTTTCCTTTGCCGAGGTTTGTAGCCTTTGTCCGCCTAGCTTGTACTCTGTCAGCGGTCTTCTTTGCCCTTCTCCGATCCTCATGACTTTGCATTTGGAGGGATTGAATTCGAGAAGCCAATTGCTAGACCAGATGTCGAGCTTGTCCAGGTCTGTTTGCAGCCCTGCCTGGTCCTCTTCCGATGTGATTCTCCTCATTATTTTCACATCATCCGCCAATAGAGACACTTCTGAGTCTATCCCGTCCGTCGTCATTTACATATACCAGGAATAACACTGGTCCTAGGACTGACCCCTGCGGTACACCGCTCGTCACAGGCGCCCACTGTGATACCTCACCACGCACCATGACCCGTTGTTGCCTCCCTTTGAGGTGTGTGTATGTGTTAGTTACCATTTTGTCCTAGGCACATGTCGATTTGACACTAGGCCTGTTGTATGTATGTGTGTGTGTGTGTGTGTGTTAGGAAACACTTCGAAATGTTTCCGCCCCGCCGGGAATTGAACCCGGGCCCTCCGTGCCCATGTGTGTGTGTGTGTGTGTGTACTCACTTATTTGTACTCACCTATTTGAGGTTGCAGGGGTCGATACTCAGCTCCTGGCCCCGCCTCTTCACTGATCGCTACTAGATCCTCTCTCTCCCTACTCCATGAGCTTTATCATACCTCGTTTTAAAACTATGTATTGTTCCTGCCTCCACTACATCACTTGCTAGACTATTCCACTTCCTGACAACTCTATGACTGAAGAAATACTTCCTAACATTCCTTTGACTCATCTGAGTCTTCAACTTCTAATTGTGACCCCTTGTTTCTGTATCCCATCTCTGGAACATCTTATCTCTGTCCACCTTATCTATTCCTCGCAGTATTTTGTATGTCGTTATCATGTCTCTCCTAACCCTCCTATCCTCCAGTGTCGTCAGGCAGATTTCCTTTAACGTTTCTTAGTAGGGCATTCCCCTTAGCTCTGGAACTAGCCTTGTTTCAAACCTTCGCACTTTCTCTAATTTCTTGACATGCTTGACCAAGTGAGGGTTCCAAACTGGTGCTGCATACTCCAGTATGGGCCTGACGTAAACGGTGTACAGAAGTCTTGAACGATTCCTTACTGAGGTATCGGAACGCTATTCTCAGGTTTGCCGGGCACTCATATGCTGCAGCAGTTATCTGGTTGTGTGATTCCGGAGACGTACTCGGTATTATACTCACCCCAAGATCTTTCTCCTTGAGTGAGGTTTGCAGTCTTTGGCCACCTAGCTATATTCTGTCTGCGGTCTTCTTTGCCCTTCCCCGATCTTCATGACTTTGCATTTCGTGGGGTTAAATTCAAGGATCCAGTTGTTGGACCAGGTGTCCAGCATGTCCAGGTCTCTTTGTAGTCCTGCCTGATCTTTATCTAATTTAATTCTCCTCATTAACTTTACGTCGTTTGCGAACAGGGCCACTTCTGAGTCAATCCCTGCCATCATGTAATTCACATATACCAAAAATAGCACTGGTCCTAGGACTGACCCAAGTGGGACCCCCCTCGTCACAGGCGCCCTCTGTGATACGTCATCCCATACCATGACTCGTTGTTGCCTCCCTGTCAGGTATTCTCTGATCCATTGTAGTACCCTTCCTTTATACGTGCCTGATCCTCTAGCTTCTCCACTAACCTCTTGTGAGGAACTGTGTCGAAGGCCTTCTTGCAGTCCAAGTAAATCCAATATACCCACCACTCTCGTGTCTTGCTTCTGTTACCTTGTCATAAAACTCCAGTAGGTTTGTGACACAGGATTTACCTTCCATAAATCCGTGCTGGTTGTTGTTTATAATCTTGTTCCGTTCCAGGTGCTCCACCACTCTCCTCCTGATAATCTTTTCCAAGACTTTGCATAATATACACATCAATGACACTGGTCTATAGTTTAGTTCCTCGTTTCTGTCTCCTTTCTTAAAAATGGGACTACATTTATCGTCTTCCATACCTCAGGTAGTTGCATAGTTTCAAGGGATGTGTTGAAAATTGTGGTTAGTGGCACACACAGCGTTTCTGCTCCCTCTCTAAGGACCCACGGAGATGTCCGGTTCCACGCTTTGAGGTATCAAGGTCACTTAGCAGCTTCTTCACCTCCTCCTCGGTTGTGTTTATTTCATTCAACACTTGTTCGTATGTCCCTTGTTTGTGTACCTCTATGTTCTGTCTTCCCAGAGTCGTTTCTGTCTCCACAGTAAATACTTCCTGAAATCTCGTGTTGAGCTCCTTGCATACTTCTTGGTCGTTTATTGTGAGCTCCCCACCTTCTTTCCTCAGCCTGATTACCTAGTCCTTGACTGTTGTCTTCTTCCTGATGTGGCAATACAACAGCTTCGGGTCAGACTTGACTTTCGATGCTATGATGTTTTCGTATTGTCGCTGTGCATACTCGTTTCTGGCTCTTCGACTAATCTCTTTATTTTCCTGGGTCCTTTGCCTTCTGTACTTTTTTTTATTCTCTAGTGCACTTTGGTTTTGCCTCCCTACACCTTCGTGTAAACCAAGGGCTCGTTCTAGTCTTCCCATTGTTTCCGTTGCCCTTGGGAACAAACCTTTCCTCTGCCTACTTGCATTTTGTGTTACGTATTCCATCATTTCGTTTACTGACTTTCCTAACAATTCTATTTCCGACTGAACCCACTGTACTCACCTATTTGTACTCACATATTTGTGGTTGCAGGGGTCGAGTCATAGCTCCTGGCCCCGCCTCTTCACTGATTGCTACTAGGTCCTCTCTCTCCCTGCTCCATGAGCTTTATCAAACCTCGTCTTAAAACTATGTATGGTTCCTGCCTCCACTACGTCACTTTCAGGCTATTCCACTTCCTGACAACTCTATGACTGAAGAAATACTTCCTAACATCCCTTTGACTCATAGGAGTCTTCAACTTCCAACTGTGACCCCTTGTTTCTGGTCCCCTCTCTGGAACATCTTGTCTCTGTCCACCTTATCTATTCCTTGCAGTATTTATATGTCGTTATCATGTCTCCCCTAACCCTCCTGTCCTCTAGTGTCGTCAGGCCGATTTCCCTTAACCTTTCTTCGTAGGACAATTCCCTTAGCTCTGGGACTAGTCTTGTTGCAAACCTTTGCACTTTCTCTAATTTCCTGACGTGCTTGACCAGGTGTGGTTCCAAACTGGTGCTGCATAAACCAGTATGGGCCTGACATATATAGTGTACATAGTCTTGAACGATTCCTTAGTGAGGTATTGGAACGCTATTCTTAGGTTTGCCAGCCGCCCGTATGCTGCAGCAGTTATCTGATTGATGTGTACCTCAGGAGATGTGCTCGGTATTATACTCACCCCAAGATTTTTTCTTGAGTGAGGTTTGCAGTCTTTGGCCACCTAGATTATACTCTGTCTGCGGTCTTCTTTGCCCTTCCCCGATATTCATGACTTTACATTTGGCAGGGTTAAATTCAAGGAGCCATTTACTGGACCAGGCTTGTAGCCTGTCTAGATATCTTTGTAGTCCTGCCTGAACATCAACTGATTTAATTCTTCTCATTAACTTCACATCATCTGCAAACAGGGACACTTCTGAGTCTATCCCTTCCGTTATGTCATTCACATATACCAAAAACGCGGTCCTAGACTGACCCTTGTGGAACCCCACTGTCAAAGGTGCCCTCTGACCCTTCACGTACCAGACTCGTTGTTGCCTCTTTAGATATTTCGATTCATTGCAGTGCCTTTCCTGTTAGTGTGCCTGATTCTAGCTTTTGCATTAACCTCTTGAGGAACTGTGTCAAACTGCCTTCTTGCAGTCAAAAATGCAGTTATCCACCCTCTCTCGTGTCTACTTCTGTTACCTGTCTAAACTCCAGTAGGTTTGTGACACAGGATTTCTTCCTGAAACCGTGCTGGTTGTCGTTTATAGCTTGTGTCTTTCTGGTGTTCCACCACTCTCCTCCTGATGATCTTTCCATGACTTTGCATCTTACATGTGACACAGGTCTGTAGTTTAATGCCTCGTGTCTGTCTCCTTCTTAAATTGGGACTACATTTGCCATCTTCCACACTGTGTGTGTGTGTGTGTGTGTGTGTGTGTGTGTGTGTGTGTGTGTGTGGCGTGGGCGCGCATTCGCGTACACCCCGCGCTTGTAACGCGAAAATGGGGCAAATGTAAGTTCACAAAATCATGTAAAATAAGCCACCCAGGTCTACCCTAATCAAAACAGAAAGCCCTAAACCACTGTTCACTACATCAATGGCTTGGTTATTAGAGGATTCACACAAAATTCCTCGTTAGGAAAATATACATTTATTACTTCTAACAATATATACAAACAATAGATAAACACACCCACATTTCCTCAGCAAGTACTCCCAAATGAAGATGTATAAGGAGCTGGCAGGCTGTGATATCAAAGCAAAGAATAGCACACACATGTAAGTTAGTGCCCAGCGGGCGCCATGCCCTACCCTACTCTCTTACCACCCCCAGGTGAGCCTACTGGGAAGCGCTAAAGTTGCAAATGGCTTCAGTAGGATAAACAAAAGGAGAACAAAACTTACCTTAAACTGCGTCTGGCCAGCATGTTTGTCACCCATCCTCCTTCCACGTGACTACCCACGCTCACACCACGACGCTACACTCACACCACGACGCTACACTCACACCACGACGCTACACTCACACCACGACGCTACACTCACACCACGACGCTACACTCACACCACGACGCTACACACACACCACGACGCTACACTCACACCACGACGCTACACTCACACCACGACGCTACACTCAACACGACCTACACTCACCACGACGCTACACTCACACACGACGCTACACTCACACCACGACGCTACACTCACACCACGACGCTACAATCACACCACGACGCTACACTCACACTCACGACGCTACACTCACACCACGACGCTACACTCACACCACGACGCTACACTCACACCACGACGCTACACTCACACCACGACGCTACACTCACACACGACGCTACACTCACACCACGACGCTACACTCAACCACGACGCTACACTCACACCACGACGCTACACTCACACCACGACGCTACACTCACACCACGACGCTACACTCACACCACGACGCTACACTCACACCACGACGCTACACTCACACCACGACGCTACACTCACACCACGACGCTACATACACACCACGACGCTACACTCACACCACGACGCTACACTCACACCACGACGCTACACTCACACCACGACGCTACACTCACACCACGACGCTACACTCACACCACGACGCTACACTCACACCACGACGCTACACTCACACCACGACGCTACACTCACACCACGACGCTACACTCACACCACGACGCTACACTCACACCACGACGCTACACTCACACCACGACGCTACACTCACACCACGACGCTACACTCACACCACGACGCTACACTCACACCACGACGCTACACTCACACCACGACGCTACACTCACACCACGACTCTACACTCACACCACGACGCTACACTCACACCACGACGCTACACTCACACCACGACGCTACACTCACACCACGACGCTACACTCACACCACGACGCTACACTCACACCACGACGCTACACTCACACCACGACGCTACACTCACACCACGACGCTACACTCACACCACGACGCTACACTCACACCACGACGCTACACTCACACCACGACGCTACACACTCACACCACGACTCTACACTCACACCACGACGCTACACTCACACCACGACGCTACACTCACACCACGACGCTACACTCACACCACGACGCTCTCACACACCCTCACACCACGACGCTACACTCACACCACGACGCTACACTCACACCACGACGCTACACTCACACCACGAGCCTACCACACTCACATCACGACGCTACACTCACACCACGACGCTACACTCACACCACGACGCTCACACTCACACCACGACGCTACACTCACACCACGACGCTACACTCACACCGACGACTACTACACTCACACCACGACGCTACACTCACACCACGACGCTACACTCACACACGACGCTACACTCACACCACGACGCTACACTCACACCACGACGCTACACTCACACCACGACGCTACACTCACACCACGACGCTACACTCACACACGACGCTACACTCACACCACGACGCTACACTCACACCACGACGCTACACTCACACCACGACGCTACACTCACACCACGACGCTACACTCGCACCACGACGCTACACTCACACCACGACGCTACACTCACACCACGACTCTACACTCACACCACGACGCTACACTCACACCACGACGCTACACTCACACCACGACGCTACACTCACACACGACGCTACACTCACACCACGACGCTACACTCACACCACGACGCTACACTCACACCACGACGCTACACTCACACCACGACGCTACACTCACACCACGACGCTACACTCACACCACGACGCTACACACACACACGACGCTACACCTCACACCACGACCTACACACTCACACCACGACTCTACACACTCACACCACGACGCTACACTCACACCACGACGCTACACTCACACCACGACGCTACACACTCACACCACGACGCTACACACTCACACCACGACGCTACACTCACACCACGACGCTACACTCACACCACGACGCTACACACTCACACCACGACGCTACACTCACACCACGACGCTACACTCCACCACGACGCTACACTCACACCACGACGCTACACTCACACCACGACGCTACACTCACACCACGACGCTACACTCACACCACGACGCTACACTCGCACCACGACGCTACACTCACACACGACTTTACACCTCACACCACGACGCTACACTCACACCACGACGCTACACTCACACCACGACGCTACACTCGCACCACGACGCTACACTCACACCACGACTTACCCCTCACACCACGACGCTACACTCACACCACGACGCTACACTCACACCACGACGCTAACACTCACACCACGACGCTACACTCACACCACGACGCTACACTCACACCACGACTCTACACTCACATCACGACGCTACACTCACACCACGACTCTACACTCACACCACGACGCTACACTCACACCACGACTCTACACTCACACCACGACGCTACACTCACACCATGACTCTACACACTCACACCACGACGCTACACTCACACCACGACGCTACAGGCTCACACCACGACTCTACACCTCACACCACGACTCTACACACTCACACTTCGAAAATAAGTCACGACAGGACTTCCTTACATTTTACAGTTTAAGCTAATTTTAAAGTGCCCACAAATGTATAACATTATTTATAAAATTATGGTTCTTAAGTATAACATAGTTTATAAAATTATGGCACACTTCTCCACTATACATATTACAATGCAATGCAGAAACCTGCATAACAATGTTCCAATAAATTATCCACAATTTCTCTTAAAATTTGAAAATTAATTCAAGTTAGGAATTTAAACATTCCTGTAATTACGATATACTAGCCTTGAAGAGTTGAAGCCTATCAGAAGAGGCATTCTTTAGGCATCACATGGAAATTAACCTCCCAGTCTGTTTACGAAAACTTTCAATTTTTGACTTACAGGAGAGTATGAATCTAAACATTTAAATTAGTAAAATACGATAATGTTGGTAAATTAGACACATATGCAACACTTGGGTATCTTTATTGAGGGAACGTTTCGCCACACAGTGGCTTCATCAGTCCATACAAAGGAGAATCGTGAAGAACATGAGTAGTTTGAGGTGGTCAGTCCCTCAACCTTGAGTCGATGTTGTCAGTCCATCAATCTTGAGGGACTGACCACCTCAAACTCCTCCTGTTCTTCACGATTCTCCTTTGTATGGACTGATGAAGCCACTGTGTGGCGAAACGTTTCCTCAATAAAGATACCCAAGTGTTGCATATGTGTCTAATTTACCAACTCGTCGGTTCTCTGAACCATTCATCTACGATAATGTTCAAAGTCAGAAGTCGATTAGATGAACCATTCTCCAGTTACAGGACAGGAATCCACTATCCAATTCTGTTAACCTTGTTATACAATGTGTTGCCAACACTGCTTGCAGCCAGCACAAACAGCCTAACATTGCTGGGAGTTAATCAGGTAACATAGTCAGAGTTTCTGCAGCGTGGATATTGATCTAGAGAGCCATCAACAGGAAGAGAGTTCATGTGAAAAAAATATAGGCAGAATGTTGTTAGGAAGTAGGTGGGTGATACACTACCTCCATCCTGTAGGTGGGTGATACACGACCTCCATCCTGTAGGTGGGTGATACACGACCTCCATCCTGTAGGTGGGTGATACACGACCTCCATCCTGTAGGTGGGTGATACACAACCTCCATCCTGTAGGTGGGTGATACACAACCTCCATCCTGTAGGTGGGTGATACACGACCTCCATCCTGTAGGTGGGTGATACACAACCTCCATCCTGCAGGTGGGTGATACACAACCTCCATCCTGCAGGTGGGTGATACACGATCTCCATCCTGCAGGTGGGTGATACACAACCTCCATCCTGCAGGTGGGTGATACACGATCTCCATCCTGTAGGTGGGTGATACACAACCTCCATCCTCGGAAGTATATTATTTCCCTCTGGAAGTCTCTTCAACATTATCACACGATGACTGAAATGCAGGTATTTTCATTTACGAACAAACACATGACAGATGTCTAAAAACAAAAAAAAACTTTTACATTCTGCTTAATTTTACCTTTATTTTTCTATGTCGTTTCAAATCGTTCCTTTTCTTGCAGTCTTTCCTCTTCTAAGTAAGAGGCTGCTTAGAAACAGTCACTGGGTGATAATTCTCAGACATATTAACATACATACATCAGCTGCATGAATAGAATTCCTAGAAAATAAGGATTAATAGGAGATAGTCGCCCTTTATAAAGAACCAGTAATTAAAATAGCCGAGCTAAGCATATATATGTGTATAGAAACATGTATGTTTCTGGGCGTTTTAATAATCTCTCCATTTGGGATTAAAGTTTTCTTGAAATTATATGTTGAGGTAATAGAGAGTCTTAATGGTCCAAGTATAAAAATCCAGCAATATAACTAAGAATAAAACTCAGCTAAGTTCATCTTAAAACATTCCAAAAATCATCTTGGACTTAGCATGATAGTCATAGACATAGTCAATCACCGATCAGAGTGGAGTGTCACGCACACACTGTATAAACATGTTCACATTATTATGTCCATTCACATGTCTATTTGCTGTGTCTGACTTGTCATGAGTTCGTTCTCGCAAACATACAATCTTTCTAATTTGTTTAATTGTCCGAGAGTAGTCACGAGAGCAATGAACACACACTTGCACGCTCACGCACACGCACGCATACCTACGAACACACACACACACATACAGAATGTTCCAGAGATGGGACACAGCAACAAGGGGACACAGTTGGAAGTTGAAGACTCAGATGAATCACAGGGATGTTAGGAAGTATTTCTTCAGTCACATAGTTGTCGGGAAGTGGAATAGTTTGGGAAGCGATGTAGTGGAGGCAGGTTCCATTCATAGCTTTAGGAAGAGGTATGATAAAGCTCATGGCGCAGGGAGAGTGACCCAGTAACGGTCAGTGAAGAGGCGGGGCCAGGAGCTATGATTCGATCCCTGCAACCACAACTAGGTGAGAACTAGGTGAGTACACACTCAAACAGGTCCCAGGGTCCAATACATGGAAGTATATGGGAAAAATATCTGTGAACTTCCGAATAAACACTGAAGCTATCTCTCACGTTTGAGGCAATGTTAGTAACTGATAATATTCTCCTAAAATTCAAGTTAAGCTGCTGGAAACATAACTGAGGGCACAAGTCTTGTTCCCACCTTTTAAATATTGGTGTAATATCTGCTAGTTTCCAATATACCGGCATCTTTTCCTCTTATAATGATATGACAATTATTACCGTTAGTGGGCAAGCAACTGGGTATCTACATTATCCTTTAACCCTGCCATACAGTTCTTCTGGTCCGCTTGATTTGCTAGTATCGGTCTCCTTCTAGTATTTCAGTATGTCAAGGCTTATAAGTTCTTTAATATTTAGTTTATCAGAGTTAGTCCCTAAAACAAATATTGTTACCTATGAAAGCTGATGTCATGTCCAGTTGTAACTACAGAGTGGAAGTCATATCTCTGTTGTTTGTTCTTCTGTTGTCACTCTTTAAAGGTAGAATCGTTACTAATACCTTTTTTATCCTTAAAGAATAGGAAAAAGAGTAACATACTGTCGCTGGACTGTGAGAGTCAGGATAGTATCCTGACGGTAGTATGTGTGCTTGGCTGTCTAAGCTGAAATGGTATTTTGTTAAAGGTCTTTAACCTCAATTCTTCTTTTATACTTTTAATTATAACAAATCATTGAATATGAAGTTGTTCGACTTGACTCTCAGCATGTATGCTACAAATATTTTGAATTCTTATTCGTCAGTCATATAACAGACATACGAGTCAATATTCATGGAAAAAGCATACGATAGGATTGCTAGGGGAGTTATGTGGTTGATGTTTCACATGAATGGAATAGGCGGAAGGCTATTAAATACAATGAAGGGATTTTATGTGGATAGTGATGCTCTGGGTGAAGTATGGAGAGAGGGGGATGATTTTCAAGACAAACTAGGCCACAGACACGGATATGTGATGTTACAATGTTTGTTTAATATATTTATAGATGGAACTGAAAAAAATAATGTTGGGGTGCTGGTGAAAAGTGTGGTATTAAATACAATGAATCTGATACAAAGTGGGAGTTGTCACAGTTGATTTTTGCCCATCACATTTCTTTTGGGAAATTCTGAAATTCCAAAGTGTGGTAGAAGAATTTTAGAGGTCATGTAAAACAAAGTAATTAAAAGTAAACACTGGAAAAAGTAACGTAATGAGAGTAACAAAAAATCTTATCAGTGATAGATTGCTAACAATCTATCACTGGAAGCAAACAAGGGAAATGTACCAGAGTATAGCAGGAACATCACTGTTGCATGGGTGTGAACTATTGCATTTAAACTTTGCTGCGAGGAGGCGGCTTGAGGCTTGAGAACACTGATACATCTGTAATTCAACATCACCGAATGAAAAGGCAATGAAAAATGGTGAAAAGGGAAGAAGACTGGAAAAATAAGAATAAACCTGGGTATGGAAAGTGAAATCCCCACTCAAGGAAAAGTATCTAGTGGTAATTCTAGTGTCAAGCTTATGACCAGAGGCGCACACAAACTGAGTAACCTCTGCAGTGAATGCTAGAGCGTAAATAACTCGCAGAATGGGTGGGATTTAAACCTAACTTCGGGTATTTCCAAACACACTCCGTTATAATATAGTTGTTTGTAAAGAAAACAGGGGGAGGGAGAGAAAAAAGTTTAAATATAATGAAACAGACAGGAGAGGAAGACATGACCTTGTTGACAAATTTTCAGAGACAAGGAAGACACTCAAGGGAAAAATAATTGCCCAGTCAAATTGGTTTTCAAGTCAGAAACAGTGCAAAACAGGATCCAGCAGCAGAAACCAATACTAAGGGGATCATCAAATTACCAGTGGGTGTACCTTGGCCACGACAGAACACAAGAAGAATGACATAAACTGAGAGGATACTAAGACAGGCATGGGGCAGCAAAGAGTCAAGGATAGAGATGGGTAGGGGAGCCCAGACTCAGGAACACCAGCAAATACAACCTCCCTCAGAACCAGCCATAGAACACCTTCAATCCCGACAACCCCACCGCAACTAAACAAATTAACCCAAAACAACCCACACACTGCACCTCACAGCCACTTCCCATCGCAAACACCTCAGTAGACTTCCATACTATACTGCCAGGTCTCCCACTCACCCAGCCCAATAAACCCCCCAATACACAGTATTCGCAAAGCTGAAGGTATGGTGCACCAATGCAGGCGGAATATCAAATAAATGTGAGGAATGGCACAATAGAACCATGGAGGCATCTCCATAGTGCTCATGGAAACAAACTCAAGTGGATGATGATAGATGCGATTTTCTATTCGGATATTAGATCCCAAGGAAGATAGAGGGAATAGACTGAGATAGATAGACGGAATAGAGTTGCGCTGCTCATCAAAAACCAGTGGAGTTTTGAGGGGACGGAAGTAAAGGACAGAAGGGAAGCAAGGATCACTTCCGACTGGTGGTCCCAAGGTGGTGATTGAAGTCATGTACAACCTTCCACAGAATAGCAGGAGGCCAAGATGATGAGATGAGAGTAACAGAGCAATTGTGGACACTATCTGAGGTTGCCAGAAGGGCCAATATGCGTAGGGCAAAGTTACTTGTGATAGATTTCAATCACAAGGAGATTAAATGGGAAAACCTTGTGCCACATGTACAATACCAGTAACGATGAAGCAGCAAGGCTGGACCTCACATTCATCTTGAGTAGTTTAGATAGTGGAGATATCACATATGAAAAGAACCTTGGAGCAAGTGATCACGTGGTCCTGAGCTTCAAATAAATTGAAGAGTGAAAAGTAGAGAGTGAAGCAGCACGAGTAAGATGGGAGAAGCCAAGCTACAAAGAGGCGACTATAGAGGTATAAGGAATTTCCGGCATGAGGTACATTGGGAAAGAGAACTGGTAGGAAAAACAGCAAATGAAATAATGGAATACGTGACCACCAAAGGGCAAGGAAGCCGAGGAGAGTTCACACCCAAGAGCAACAGAAACAATGGGAAAACCAGAACGAACCCTTGGTTCACCCAAACGTGTAGAGGCGAAAACTGTGTTAGAGAATGAAAAAAATTAAAAAGACAAAGGACCCAGGAAGTAAGAGAATTAGCCGAAGGTCCAGAGACGAATATGAGTGAATAAGGAGGGAAGCCCAGTGGCAATACAAGAATAATAAAGCATCGAAAGCCAAATCTGACCCAAAGCTGCTGTACAACAGTCAAAGGCCAGGTAGTCAGGCTGGGGAACGAAGGAGAGATCACAAGAAATGTCCAAGAAGTATGTGAAGAGCTCAATACGAAATTTAAGGAAGACTTTTCAGTGGAGAGACAAAGGAATCAAGCAAACCGGTATGGTAAGGTGGACCAACAAGTGCTGGACAGACTACACACAAGCGATGAGGTGAAGAGGCTGCTAAGTGAGCCAGATACCTCAAAGGCAGTGAAACTGGGCATCTCTTCCCTGGTCCTGATAGAGGAAGCAGAGACAGTGTGAGTGCAACTATTAACAATCTTCAACATATCCATCGAAACATTGATACTACAGAGGTGTGGAAGACAGAAAATATAGTCCCAATCTTTAAGAAAGGAGACAGACAGGTAGCATTAAACTACAGACCATTGTCACTGACATGCATAGTATACAGTCATGAAAAACTTATTAGAAGAGTGGTGGAGCACCTACCTGGAGTTTACCTGGAGAGGGTTTCGGGGGTCAACGTCCCCGCGGCTCGGTCTGAGACCTAGGAAAGAATTAGCTTATACATGAAAACCAGCACGGTTTCAGGGAGGGAGGTTTACGACCAAAGGTAGAGGAGCAGGCAGGAATAACAGGAAAGGCGTTGCAATTAATCAGAGCATAACTGTCAGGAAGGAAACAGCGAGTGATGGTACCTGACGAGGTGTAAGGGTTCACGCCTGTGATGAGTTGGGTTACACCAGAGTCAATCCTAAGGCCTGTGATGTTTCTCGTATATGTGAATTACATGACAGAAGTAGTAGTTTCAGAGGTGTCCCTGTATGCAGACGATCTGAGCTAATGAGGAGAATTCAAACGGATGAGGATCAGGTAGGACTGTAAATTGATCTGAACAGGCTGCAGGCCTGATCCAACAACTAGCTTCTGGAGTTTAACCCAAAAGTCATGAAGATTGGGGAAGGTCAAAGGAGACCACAGAGTACTTGCTAGGGGTCACAAAGACTGCAAACCTCACTCAAGGCAAAAGGATCGTGTTTTGAGCATAATACCGAGCACATCTCATGAGGCGCACATCAACCATATAACTGCTGCAAACCTAAGAATAGCATTTCGACACCTGAGTAAGGAATAATTCAAGACTCTGTACTCCTTGTACGTCCGGCCCATATTGGAGTATACAACATCCGTATGGAATCCACACCTGGTCAAGCAAGTCAAAAAATTAGAAAAAGTGCAAAGGTTTTCAACAAGACTAGTCCCTGAGTTTGTGGGTATGTCCTACGAGGAGAGTTTAAGGAAAATCAACCTAACGACATTAGAAGACATGAGGGATGGGGGAGGGAGATCATAACAACATATAAAATACTGAGTGGAATTGAAAAAGGAGGATAGTGACAGAATGTTTCAGAAATGACACACAGAAACAAAGGGTCACAGCTGAAGCTGGAAATTCAGATGAGTCACAGGGATATTAGAAAATATTTCTTCAGTAAGAATTGTCAGGAAGTGGAACAATCTGGAGAGTGATGTAGGGGAGGCAGGATCCATACATTGCTTTACGTAGAAGTACGATAAAGTTCTTGGAGCATGGAGAGAGTGGACCTAGGAACGACCACCGAAGAGAGGGGCCAGGAGGTACGACTCGACCCCTGCAACTACATACAGGCTTGTGCAAATAGGTGAACACACACAAACAGGCACACACACATACACCAGTCGGTTCCATATATATGTACAAACACATCGACACACTTCACAGATATATCACCTTTGACATTAGTGAGGTAATCATCAGAGGTCAGAAATCAGACATATGGTTGCACAAGACGATGGAGCAACACGGAAGTGGTAACAGACGCAATCTTCCCGTCTGGATATCGGATCCTGAGGAAAGACAGGAGAAACATAGGGGAAGTAGGAGTTGCACTGCTCGTCAAAATCCCAAAACCCTCAGCGTAATACAAGGGATGATATAATTCTTTGTCTGGCACTTCATCGACGTGCTGTGTCCCTGCCGTAGCTAGTGTGAAGATTTAAAAAAAACTTGTGGCTGGTGTGAAAAAGTGATGTGCAGTGTCCGTTATCTCTCATTTACATGAATGAGATTGCAAGAAGTTGAAGCATCTATCCTCGGATGGATGCATTTACAGTGTGCTGCTCTCCAGTTCTTTATAATAGTAACAAAATGGAAACAATCGAAGTGTACTGTCTTGCTACCATTTATGTGTGAAAGTTTTATGGGGATATTGTCCGCAGTGTGCTATCATATTCTATATGATAGTTATCAGCTGAGAATACTCTGGGTGTTTTGCTATCCTACTCCATATAAAAGTTACATTGTGGCAATACCTGCGGTATGAAACAAGTACATTGTGAAAACTAAGAGAAGATAAGTTTCCATATGTTCTACACACCGGAGGGACTTCACATTTACGGCGATGGAATCTGTCACCCTGAGCTGAGACACATTATTAGGGTGATGAGGATATCTTGCAGCATTCCATTATTTGTTCAGTTGCTTTCCAGACGAAATCACGAAGTTGTTGAGGAGAAAGAGTAGAATACTGTCCCTGGATTGTAAGTCAGGCAACCTAGTTTCAGGTAGTGTGTGCATGGCTCTCTTAATTACAATAATTTAATTACAATAAATTACTGAAGATGGAGTGGTCCCTCTAAACTTTCTGTATTTATGCTACAAATATATTGTATTCTTATTCGTCAATCAAATAACACAGACAAATGAGTCAATATTCCAAGAAAAGGTATAGAACAAGAAGTTTACTTAATTAAAAAAACACTAATAGCGACCATGATACAAGTGAATAATTTATTTTGTTAATAAATTCAGAACTCAGTGATCTTGAACGTCTGGATTCACAACAAAATATACATTCTATAGAGACGTAGAGCATCAAGAACAGTCAGTGAGACATGAGCGTTATCCACAGTCTGTCAGACACTGTATCAATAAAAGCCTTCCTCCAACAGCATAACTGACAGTCTGAAAGTGAGCTAGGAAAGTTGGAATACCTGTTTCCAGCTCTTGATTCTTTTGGAATTAGTTTTCGGATAGATTCTGGAAGTTGAGAGGAACACTACAGATGCAGCACTGCCAACTGTCATGTCCAGCCAAGGGAACTATGCATGCGGAATACTGTCCCAGAATTTGACAATCAAATATATATAGACAGACAGGAGAGACGGCAGTAGGTGCAGCTGTCTGAATTACTAAAGAAATATCACAAACAAATCAACATGAGAACTATAACCCAGCAAATGAAATTAACACTTGTATATTTCAATAATATATTGAAGCCCACTTAAAAAGAGACTATTTTTTTTCAATGCTTTGTGTACGTGTACTTTTTAAATCTTTGTCTAGTTAGAATTTTTTTTTATTACTCTGTGTACTCTTTTGTTTTTAAACAGCTGAAATTTACGTGTAAATTGTTTCGAGTGGGATAGACACTTTTATCCCTCTACCTAGATTTTCGTGCTAGATACTTACACGATGTATTCTTAAATGCAAAATACGGGAAAATAGGTGAGACTAAATTACAGGAATGAACCGAAAAAGACTTTGCAGTTTTGAAGTTTACAATAGCAATTAGAAAATAAAATACGGTCCATTCTTTAGACCACGGTTTAAATTTATATACTTTTATATTAGTGAGAACAAGAACTGGAATTTCTAAAGAATGAAGAGGTAATATTTACAAGATTTCAAAGAATTATATGGTGCGCAGCTAGAGTTGACATGTAAACAATTTTTGTCATCAAGATGTCTTTTAATGTGTCTATGATTTATTACTTTTCCTTATGTAACTACAATATATATAAATGTATTTACAATGGTTATTATCTGCTCAATTTGTTTTATTGGAAGATAATGACTTACTGGATGAAGAACCACACTGCGCAATCGATTACAATAAGAGAAAAAAATCGTAGGGGTAATAATTTTCCTACTTACGGGTCAACTAACAGTCTCATTATTTATCTGGGTACTAGAATATGTCTAAAAGCGTTTACGGGATGATATATCGTATAACCACGAGGATAAACTCCAAACAATACAAAGAAATTGTAGTAGCTTGCAGATCAATGTCGTTGTAATTACACTTCACCTTTATGGTGGACACCGACCATCAACACTAGTGTGGTCCGGTCGTCCGATGTCTGTTGTTTGTTGCTAAGCTTCCTTCAACCACATCTTTTAGTCATGAAGTGCTGCTCATGGATGTGATATTGTGCAACTCTCAGGAGTCCTCAGTAGTCATTAGCGGGAGAAACCGCCTTTGTCAACCAGGAAAATGGTTTCCTCTTCTATGTCAACAGCACTCTCAACTTCCGTCACGGCGTGCGCCAGTATTTCTAAAGGAGTGTTTCTAGTAGCCTTTGTATTCTGAACATCTTTACTCCATCATCTTGTTCTATAAATAACCTGTAAGGGAGAACCCCTGCGACTGTTAGATTGTTTCTGCCACTCCTTTCTTCATTGAAAACTGGATCTGCTTCCGCATCCTCTTCAACTTCCTGAGTGACCTGTGAAGGGAGACGACCCGGAGGGTTTAGCATCTACGTTGATGACATGCACACCTATCGTGCATAATTTACGAAAATATGAATATAAATTATTATTTCAGAAGCCCGACCATGGGTGGTGCCACAATTTTTCTTGGCATTGTCTGTGTTGCATAAGGAAGAAATTCAAGTATTAAACCTCAACCTTATTTACACTTTCATCAAATATCTCTGAAGGTTCCCAACAGACTTCATTAACTGTCAGAATACTGACAGCTAATGAAAAACAACATATCTTTCATACAAAATTCACCCAACCCACTTTGTATCACCGTTACTTCAGTGAAAACATATACACTGCAACAGATATTATTGCAGTGAATGGATTGATTATCGAGGTTATTTCTCACAACGACATGATCCAACCATCATGTTCCCTATTAATAAGCTGCTCACCTTACTCACATTCGCAGGATTTTACCATCATAAACAAATGATAAGTCAACACATAACGAAACACCTTTTCTAGTTCCATTTTATCTTGCTATTGTGTCATCTAATCTCATCAAGAATTAACGATAAACCAAGAAAACCTAAGAAGAGCATGTAGAAAAATTAACTTACAAGTTTTTTGTTAAAATTCTTATGACTTTGTAAATGGTCCAAGTCGGACCGAAACGTCGTCGTAAGCTCCCTATATACGGATTATTTGTGTATTGTTCCAGTCACGGTATTGTGCCTTTTTGGTCTTCCACTTGTGATGTGATAAGTACTTATGTTACGTATGTCTGAAAAATTATGCATTTTTTTTTACTTATTCGTGTTTGTATACAGGAAATCCCACTTATGAAAGTTCAGTAACTAATATATTTATCAGAGGACAGGTTATACTGGAAGAAAAAGTGGTGGTTGCCAATAGCTGAAGCTAACTCGGGAAGCTAGCCAACACACTGAGGTCCATGGTTCGCTCCCCGGTACGGGTGAAAACATTGGGCGTGTTAAGACATCTATCCCTGTTCACCTAGCAGGAAGTAGGTATCTAGGTGTTAGTCAACTGGCGTGGGTCGCATCATGGGGATAAAATTAACCTAAGTTGCCCGAAATGCTCTGAATAACCATGGGCTTTCTATATTGTATCGACAAGTCTCGTTACACTTGATGGGTTGTAGGTATTATACCAGCTCATGACCTATAATTTACAAGTTGTAAAAAAACATTTGAAATAATTGCAGGTATGAAAAGAAAATGATCAAATTACATCGTATATTTTAATGGTCACTGCCGAGACACGTAGGAAGGTAAACAATGACTCACTCCATCATGGCGGGTCATTGTGACCTCATTAACACTGCTTAATATTGATCATGAAATTATGTTGACATTTCGCCCAGTTATTGCGTGATAAAAGTGTAAACAAGTTTTATTGGCATCCACTCTCGACCTTGTTAAAGATTTGTATAGCACGATGATGGTGGAGCAATCGGGTTACAATCGATAGAACCTGGATTTGATTCCCTAACAATTCGGGCGTCTCTGTACAGCTGCTGGTCCTGTTTTCCTAGCAATAAAATTATTCCTGGTATCTGGACTATCGTGATTCGCGTAGTTTGGTTGAACACTAATAGATAACAAGGGACTCACTTGTTTTTTTATTATCCTGAATTAGTATTCCGAAGAAAATCTAAGACATTTTTTTCCATGAGGTTTGTGTGAGAGATCTTGAGAATGCCTCCTTTGATCGGTGTCAAACTTGCAAGACTGGTGCACCTTTCATAGAGGGAAGTTTGGAGTGTTACAGGGCCAGGTCGATGTCGCTTTGTCATTTTATAAACAAAATAGTTAATATATTGGTTTTCATGCGTAACTTGAGAACACCTCTTCCTATCGGTTTCAAACTTTCAAGGCAGGTGCGCCTTACGTAAAGAAAAACTCAGTTACTAAACTAAGTGCTAATTTGCCAAATTTTAATTAAAAAATTGTGCTGAATATTTTTATGAAAAAATTCGGATTACCTTCTCTAAACGACATTAAAACATTTGATACATATAAATGGCGTATTAAAACTTTCACAAACTAAAATGAAAGCAAAGTTTCTTTTCGAGGGAAAACACATCAGATTAAGCTTAAAGTTGAGCAGAAAGTGCATTCTTAGGTTACTGTACAGAATCCAACAAAATGTGCGCCTACACAGCCTAAACCCATGAAACGAATCGTTCATTTCACAAATAACAAAAAGGTACAATATCGTGACTGTAACAATACACAAATAACCCGCACATGGGAGAGAGGAGCTTATGACGACGTTTCGGTCCAACTTGGACCGAAATCAGCCTTTAAAGACAGATTATGTTTCAAGTTGTTTTATTTCAGAAAACACTGAACCATTAGGTGTCCTAGAGCGTCTGTGGAATTGGAGAATTCAGATTCCATCCAAGGAATGAAGAGGGGACAAGCCCAGTTCCTTGAGGAACCCCTCATCGTAAAGTCAAAATATTGCATAATTATATAATATCACATTGTCGAGTACTGAAATTTTGAGCAGATCACAAGAGGTTTTCTATTTATTAAAGAAAAAAATCTGGGAATATCCTACATTGTCCATTGGACACTCAAGCTTACAAATAGGCCCATAAATATTAAAAAACATGAAAATGGAGGCTTACAGGCCAATACTAGGCAGATCCTTATTAAAATCACACTGTTATTACCCTGGATACAGTACACATGTATAAACCGTTCTCGTGACATTAGCAAAAAAAAAAAAAAAAACAGAAAAGAAAAATATGTTCTGAAAATATTCCGAAAATAGGAAATTCAATGAACGTTAAATTAAAAGACGCCCTTAATGCCATTTTTTTATTTTGTGATTCGTATTCTATTTCAAATTCTTTAATATTCTATGAGAAAATATTTAAGAAAATCCAGCTTCACGAAAATAATATACAAAATAAATGTGAAAATGGCACTCACATGGCCTAAAACCAGTACAAAAATGCTTCCATTTACGAAACACCAGTTTAGGGTTTAGCGCCAAGTAGAAGAAGCATTCTCCGTTAATTGATTTGATTCCTAAGATTTCAAGTATATTTATTGAAATGTCAGTAAAATTTCAAATTTTCACCAACTCAGACTAAATTGATGGGGTGTCATCCTTAGAGAATATACCATCAATAATATTTTGAAGCCGATCGTAGGCATTATTCTCTCGGCTGTACTAAACTGAAAAGCTACTGTGTAGGCAACACGTTTCGAAATAAAGATACCTAACTGTTACACATGCGTCTTATATGCACAAAACAATTCAACTTGTTGACCTATGCATATTTAAAATCCTTATTTTAGGAGGGATCGATCATACGGGCTCGACAATATATTAGAAATTATGTGAGGGATTTTTCACAATACCACAATCTCGAATTAACCTTCCACTCACATAACTGGGAAAAACTCTCGACACAAAAAAAAAATAGTAAGTTCCGGCACTGGATTAGGAAACATATCGTTCCTGGATATTTATTTTGAAAATTTAAGCCAATAAAAATGCCTGTTTATGTTTCCTGTATAACAATTGGACATGACAAGTATTTTGTATGTACTACTAATTACACATTAAGCACATAATAGGGATTACATCCTAACGCCTCCCTACAAGAAAGCAAACTAGAAAAACGGACAATATCCAGCTACCTTACCTGTGGTGTTATAACATGGGAGGCGAACCTAAATTATTGTATTGGACGCGGAAGTCAATATGTCGTCCAGCTACCGCGTCCGGTATTATCATCCTTAACAGCCTTATTATGGTGAGTCCTCATATATCTAGACACTTCGAGATGTATGTCCTCTTGTAGTTCCATTTTCCCGATACTATTTCTATCGGCCACTATTAATTTAAACGCTCACCAATTCGTCGGACCGTCTGGCCGTTATACCTAAGTGGTTCTCTCCCAAAAACATTTGTCTTGTAAGCAGATTTTTTATTTAAATTCAGTGACACTTCCAGTTATGTATTTTATTTTCGTTATCAAATATTAACTTTTCCAACATTACAACAATTATATTTTACTTAACTATTACATTAAATAGGACAATTATAGGGGATGTTGGTATCCCTGTGGCTTATCACCTTTTAAAAGTCCACAGTAGATATATTCCTTCTCTTCCAATTTCCATGGTGTTGTGGTAGCATGGTTGCCACACGAACGGTGAGCCAATGGTTCCTGCATGTATTGAGAGGATAGCAATAGTTTAATGAGCACTCCTGCTGGGGTAGAGATTTGCGATATATTGTATTCGTAGTTAAAAACAGCGTATGTGAGTCACTCAGACTGGTGAGTAACTAGCAACAGCGTACGTGAGTCACTCAGACTGGTGAGTAACTAGCAACAGCGTACGTGAGTCACTCAGACTGGTGAGGAACTAGCAACAGCGTACGTGAGTCACTCAGACTGGTGAGGAACTAGCAACTGCGTACGTGAGTCACTCAGACTGGTGAGTAACTAGCAACAGCGTACGTGAGTCACTCAGACTGGTGAGTAACTAGCAACAGCGTACGTGAGTCACTCAGACTGGTGAGTAACTAGCAACAGCGTACATGAGTCACTCAGACTGGTGAGTAACTAGCAACAGCGTACGTGAGTCACTCAGACTGGTTAGGAACCACAACGCGTACGTGAGTCACTCAGACTGGTGAGGAACTAGCAACAGCGTACGTGAGTCCTCAGACTGTTGAGTAACTAGCAACAGCGTACGTGAGTCACTCAGACTGGTGAGTAACTAGCAACAGCGTACGTGAGTCACTCAGACTGGTGAGTAACTAGCAACAGCGTACGTGAGTCACTCAGACTGTTGAGTAACTAGCAACAGCGTACGTGAGTCACTCAGACTGGTGAGTAACTAGCAACAGCGTACGTGAGTCACTCAGACTGGTGAGGAACTAACAACAGCATACGTGAGTCACTCAGACTGGTGAGGAACTAGCAACAGAGTACGTGAGTCACTCAGACTGGTGAGGAACTAACAACAGCATACGTGAGTCACTCAGACTGGTGAGGAACTAGCAACAGCGTACGTGAGTCACTCAGACTGGTGAGGAACTAACAACAGCATACGTGAGTCACTCAGACTGGTGAGGAACTAGCAAGAGCGTACGTGAGTCACTCAGACTGGTGAGGAACTAACAACAGCATACGTGAGTCACTCAGACTGGTGAGGAACTAGCAACAGCGTACGTGAGTCACCCAGACTGGTGAGTAACTAGCAACTGAACGACTATGACTATTGTTGCTATGTCTTGATTAAGAATCGCTTCTAAGACTCAAATTACCTTCATAATCCAATTAGGAAGAACGGTCCTTAATCTGAATGACCAAGAAGTGTTTGAAAAACCACTGAGACCTAAAACAGCACGGGCTCCTTGAAACAGCATTTTTCTAATGCATTTTCGTGTTTAGGTTAAACTATCTATGCCAGATCCTAGCTACATCTAATAATTTTTAGTTTGTTTCCCTGTGTTATAAGAATAATTAACGCAAATGTGCGTAATTTATAACGCAAACAATCGAAATATTTTAGATACACTATATTATGAAAGTGGAGAGAGAGTAAAAGGAAGAAATGCCAATACATTCGATTTACTGGCATCATATAAGTGACAAACGCAACAAGGACAAGCAGAATATTGATTGTTATTGTTATTTTATTTGTGAAATTTTAAACCCGTTAAGTTATTCTACTCAAGGAGTGATAGGGAGACTTTTTCTCCATGTTACTGGTGAGACGGACGTCCTATTCATGGGTCCATTCTGGGTAAGCATCTCTGTTAACAGTCCCGGGGAACAGCGATCAAATCTCAAACCTATTCATATAAGCTAAGTTTATAAAAGGAATTACAAAGAAACTTTCAGGAAGTGAGAGATGCACACTAGTACCCACGGAGGCAGTAGAAAACAGGTTGTGTACTGCCGGAGACTCTTCTACTGCCGGAGATTAAGTAGATTTTCAAGATTTCGTTTCTTTTCATGACAACACACTAGTACCTCCTGGATCGTTGCTGTCTATCAATCTAGTGCCAGAGTGCACAACGTTCAATTGGCTTCAGATTCGCTCAGATGAAGAACAGTAGTATCTTCCTGGATGTTGGCTATCAAATTACTCCTTCCTAAGGCCAGACTCACCAAGATTAACGCTGCTTGTAGAACATTCCAACTCTGAACTACAGTGATTGAAGGTAGTGACTTCTGATAGTATTGGAAGCAGCGGAAATTGAGTTTCTCGTTCTTGTCGGAATTTCCAGGTAACATACAAATGAACTCACAATCTCCTGCAATATAAGCTTAACTGCTTCCTACATCGTCCGTAACGACAGAGCTGAGAGGCTGCCACAGTCACTAGCTTCTGTCTATATCTGCTGAAATGTAGCAGAGTATGCTAAGCAATCGCTGCAGCTACAACACTCTCGATACGTTGAACATATATGTGCTAGCTTAGAAGGCAGGGACTAGAGACAGCCGACTGACAGCTGTGCTTTTCCTGTTACTTGGAATGTCATCCTCATTAATTTGCAATAATTTTCAGCTTAATCTTCATCCATTTCATCTCTTTCTCTCTTCTCCTGTTATAATGTCTCCCTTGATATTTTGTTTTTTTATATCTTGCATCTTTTTAATCTGGTTGATCTCTTGTCTCAATGATGCTATCTCAAGTTATCTTGTTTCTTATATTGTCTCCCTTGCAAGTCTGCTTATGTTGTCTCCATTCCTGTGTTGTCTCTCTTTCAATCTTCTCTCTCCTGTATTGTCTCCCTTTTTATCTTATCTATATTATCTTTTTGTCACTTGATTTTCTTGCTAAATTTCCCTCTATTGTTATCATTTCTTCCCTGTAATCTTTCTCTAGTTGTCTGTTGTACCTTCTTATCTTGGCTCATATCTTGTCTTGTGAGATAATGTAATACTCAGCCAAGACTGTTTATAGTAAAACACTCATAAAAGGAACCCATCACAGAATGAAACAAGTGTTTCATAATAAACAGTGAATATATGGACTCACTAAACAGTTGCGCCTCAGTGGGTGATTTAGCTGAGAGCTGAATGTTGCTGATTCTGCAGTGTGATTTAAAGTTATCATAAACTAACAGATGACACGAGGAATTCTAACTAATGGTAAGAGAAACTCAATTACACATTTAAGAATGTTTAATTATTAAAATAATTAAGTAATAAAGTAAGGGATAATCAAATAATTATAATATTGAAAAATTAAAGCTTTTATCCCAAAATATTAAATACAAATAGTAGATGATTCTTTCGTAATTCAACTCATTATCTTCATCGGTTGAAAATGTGACTTAATTACTACGAGTGTGCCTATATAATCTTAAATAACTCACTAGACCTTAGATTGTTGGAGTTTTTACACATACAGAAAATGTATTCAGATGTTAATAATAATAATTCAATTCATGTTTTCAGTTAAATCATTTTCCCATAGCTTACCATTTACGGTACTTCTGCTATGTAATGTACCTATTTTTCGTACGTTCGGCAGTTATGTGGAGCATGGACACAGGGGTCATCCCACACACACTAAAAACAACAGACATAGCCCCACTCAACAAAGGTGGCAGTAAAGCAATTGCAAAGAACTACAGACCGATAGCCCTAACATATCATAAAAATCTTTGAGAGGGTTCTAAGAAGCAAGATCACCAACCAACTAGATACCCATCAACTACACAACCCAGGGCAACACGGGTTTAGAGCAGGTCGCTCCTGCCTCTCCCAGCTACTGGACCACTATTATAATGTCCTGTATGCTGTAGAGGATAAACAAAATACAGATGTAGTATACACAGACTTTGCAAAAGCTTTCGACAAGTGTGACCATGGTGCAATAGCACACAAAATGCTTGATAAAGGAATAACAGGAAAAGTTGGTAGATGGATCTATAACTTCCTGACAAATAGAACACAAAGAGTAATAGTAAACAGAGTAAAGTCCCAGGCAGCCACAGTGAAAATTTCTGTTCCACAAGGCAGTACTCGCTCCCATTCTATTCCTCATCCTCATTTCTGACATAGACAGAGATGTAAGCCATAGCTCCGTGTCTTCCTTTGCGGATGACACCCGAATTGCCATGGCAGTGACCTCCATCGAAGACACCGCAAGACTCCAAGCGGACATCAACCAAATCTTCAAATAAGAACATAAGAAAAAAGGAACATTGCAGCAGGCCTACTGAAGCATGTGAGGCAGGTCCATCACCCCCCGGCTTAGACCCGACCACCTGGAGTTAACCCTCTCCAGGTAAACTCCAAGTAGTCAGGTCACTTCCACTTAGGGAATTAGTACGGCATCTGACCTAGTAGCACAAGCTAGTCAGGTCCAACTCACATCCACCCACACCCACTCATGTATTTATCTAACCAATTTTTAAAACTACACAACGTCCCAGCCCCTATGACGGTACTCGTGAGTTTGTTCCACTCATCCACAACTCTATTACTAAACAAGTGCTTTCCTATATCCTTCCTGAATCTGAACTTTTCCAACTTGAAACCATTGCTGCGAGTTCTGTCTTGGCTGGATATTTTCAGCACGCTATTTACATCCCCTTTATTTATTCCTTTTTTCCATTTATACACCTCAATCATATCCCCCCTAATTATACGTCTTTCTAGAGAGTGCAGATTCAAGGCCCTCAGTCTATCCTCATAGGGAAGATTTCTGATACATGGGATCAACTTTGTCATCCTCCTCTGTACGTTTTCCAGTGCATTTATATCCATTCTGTAATAAGGTGACCAGAACTGTGCAGCATAATCTAAACGAAGCCTAACCAAAGATATATAGAGTTGAAGAACAGCCTGAGGACTTCTATTATTTATACTTCTTGATATGAAGCCTAGGATTCTGTTAGCTTTGTTGCGAACACTTATGCACTGTTGTCTTGGTTTCAGATTACTGCTAACCAGAACTCCTAAATCCTTCTCGCAATCACAAGTATTAAGATCTACATTACTCAGTTTATATGTGGCATGGTTATTTTCCTGCCCAACATTTAGAACTTTGCATTTGTCTATATTAAACTGCATCTGCCACTTCTCCGACCACTGCATCAGTCTATTCAAATCATCCTGGAGTGCTCCAATGTCCTCACCAGAATGAATTGGACGTCCTATCTTGGTGTCATTTATTCCCTCATCTATGTCGTTTATATAAATTGTAAACAACAGGGGGCCCAAAACTGACCCCTGTGGGACACCGCTTGAGACGTGCCCCCATTCTGATTTCTCCCCATTTATGCAAACTCTCTGCCGCCTATTTGTCAACCATGCCTCTTACCAGGAAAAAAATTCTCCTATTCCGTGTGCCTTAAGTTTTCTCAATAGCCTCTGATGAGGAACTTTATCGAAAGCCTTACTGAAGTCCATATACACAATATCATATTCATTACCATGATCTACCTCGTCAAACATCTTAGTTAAAAAAGTTAGTAAATTCTTAAGACAGGAACGCCCCTTAGTAAAACCGTGTTGAGATTCATTAATCAATTTATGCTTTTCAAGATGGCTACAAATTGCCTCGGCAATTATTGATTCCATAAATTTACCAACTATGGAGGTAAGGCTTATTGGTCTATAGTTCGAAGCTAAGGACCTGTCACCTGCCTTGTAAATAGGTATTACATTTGCCCTTTTCCACTTGTCAGGCACTATGCCAGTTTGTAGTGATATATTGAAAAGATTTGCCAAAGGTTTGTTAAGTTCCTCTTTACATTCCTTTAAAACTCTTGCAAACAGTTCATCAGGGCCTGGGGATTTGTTAGGTTTTAATTTCTTTATTTGTCTGAGGACCGTGTCACTAGTTACCCCAATCGAGCATACCATTCGCCGCCTGGCCCTCGCGCTGAGTGGTTCTCTTGTTGCTGACTCGTGGTGGCCAACGAAAGAGTTACTGATTTTCAGGAATATGGCGGCTGGTGGAAGGAGAAGGATCAACACCATGTGTGTTGAGGTGTTGAAGGGAGCAGTGTACCCGGATAACTCGAATGTTTTGTTGCCTGCGATTATCCGTGATGCTTATGGCATTGGAACTGAGGAATTACGAGGCATAGCGCTGATTGGGGGCGCACCGCATCTTTATCAAGTTTGCTAC
>WNWK01015807.1:0-46682 GCA_009830355.1 Cherax destructor | reverse complement strand
TAGATGGATCAAATGGGACAAATAGTTTTTATGACTTGACGTGCTGTTGGAGTGAAACAGGGAAACTTTTATAAAGGGGATTCAGGGAAACTGGGGCCAACTTGTTTCCCTGGAGAGGGAAGACAGTGACTGCAGTCTTAGGGGGGGTTTTAATTTTCATTTTTATAACTGTAGAGAAAATGCCTCGGCGACAGTGATGGAATGAACGATGATGAAATTTTTTCTTTTTGGGCCACTTGCCTTGGTGGGAAAGGGCCCAAATTTTAATAAAAAAAAAAATATTTCTAAGCCTAACTCTGTACTAAAAAAATTTTTTTTCAGTATTAAAATGTAGTCTACATGTAATAAAATATTGTTAAGAAAAAAGAAACCCACTAACATGCATGTTTTTGTAGTGGCATGCATGTCCATGCTAGAGATATGCATGCATGTGTGCATCCATTTCATTTATGTTTTTTCTCTTATCAAATTCTTATCCTTTTCTCCACATCTATTTTTAAAAATGTTTATTTCTACAAACATTCTTCAAGGTTTGATGTTCCTTCATTCCTGTAAAGGGGCACTTGAACCAAAGAACTGAAGATACCTTTCTTTCCTTGGATGAAATCTGATTATCTCTGATTCTCAGACAGTAAATCACTAATTTATGGGGAATTAGTTCCAGTCGGCCCCTAAAATTTTTTGACCAAATGATGTGACTGAGCCATGTCATATCTGTTTTTAAATTTCCTGTATACTGCAGATGTTTTGTTTCGTTATGTCATTACTTACTTCCACTTATTTACCACCTTATGTTGAAGATTATCATTAATATTATTTTCATAGGAAATTAAGCCTACAGGGGCTATAAAATCGGGGAAATAGGCAAAAAAGGTTTTCCCCGGGAAAGAAGGTATCTTCAATCTCTTTTATCGGATCCTTTACATAAGAACATAAGAATGGAGGAACACTGGAAGGGGACTGGGTCATCAAACATCCTTTTAAACCACCACTACCCAAACTACCCAAGAATTTACTCCCATGACACCAATCAAACCCAGCCCCTCCCCCTCAAAGTTTGTTCAATTTTTTAAAGTACCCAAGTTCCCAGTTTTTACCCTACTTTTAAAAATTGTTCCACGCATCTACAACTCTGTTTTAAAAACCCGTACTTTCCTATGTCTTTTTTAAATTTAAAATTTTTCCCAAATTAAATCTGTTATTTCTGGTTCTTACTTGGTTCAATATCCTTTTAACACCATCACGGCCCCCCCCTTTTAAAATCTTACATTGGGAAAAACAGTGGACCTGCATTCGAACACTCCAAAACTCCCTCATTCCAGAATGCTGTTCAAGTGCTGTTCCAAACGAATTTATTCCCATAAGGAATGATGTAATTAATTAGTCCATTTCAGACCCCCAAAAAACACTTTAAAAGCACTTTCAAAAAAAACTTAAGAAAAGGGGGAGTTTTGAGTGTTCGAATGCGAGGGGCCACTGTACTGTATTTTCTGTCACATAAAAACACCCCAGTTTTAGGGGATCTTGTGGAAAACCTTCACTGTATGTTATCCCGTGGCATTTAGGGGTGACACCATAGAGCCTCTAAAGAAGGTGACACTAATACAAAACATTGCTGCACCAACATAAGAGAAGAATCCTTCGTTTCTATATAGCCTATTATATGATTACAGAGTAAAATAGGCCTATATAGGGAAAAAAATTGTTTTTGATATGTGATGATATTTTGCAGGATTGAAAGTAAGGAAATGCAATGATTCGTTGAGATTTCCCTTTAAAAAGGTCAAATTGGAACTAGTGTTTTTTGATATTGAAATTTTTTTTCTTTATTTTTCAATTTTTTTTTTGCTTTGGGAAGATGAATAAATGTAGGATCTGTTGCCTGTACTCAAAGTGGAGTGTTGTGGCGGGTTGTGATAAGGGCATTTGTAGGGGGTTAAGTATGATGGCATGTTGTGGGGGGTTGTTAATATGATGGCATGTTGGGAGGGTTGTTAAGTGTGCTGGCATGTTGTGGAGGGTTGTTGGAGACGGCATGTTGTGGGGGTTGGTGTTGCGGCATTTTGGAGGGTTTTTAAATGTGCTGGTATGTTGTGGAAGTTGTTAAGTGTGCTGGCATGTTGTGGGGGGTTGTTAAATATGGGCATGTTGTGGAGGGTTTTTAAATAGATGGCATGTTGTGGAGGGTTTTTAAATGCGAGGGTTTGTTTTTAAATTTGGGGAAGGTTGGGGTTTGGGGTTGGTTGTATTACCCTACAGAAAGTCCATCCAGAATAGGCTGAAATAAATATAATAATGTGGAAAAATATCAAAATAGCTTTAACCCTTTCAGGGTTATTAACTAGGGCTTCCCCGGGGGTTATTGAACAGTAGCCTAAATTCTAGCCCTGAAATCAAGCAGAAACAGGCTGTTAGGCCAGATTGATAGAATGGGTCTGTGCGGTCAGTGTGCCAGTATAAAAATTCCTGCACCACACAGTGCATAATGGGGAAAAAAAACTACCGTTTTTTTGGTTTAAAAACAGCGACTTTGCAGTCTATTTTGTATGGTATTTATGCTAGTATTCTGTTTTCTTAGTCTCTTTTTTATAGAACAGATGATATATTACAGAAATAGAGATAATTTTGACTGGTTTCAGTGACAAGTCCTTGAAACGAGCGCAAATTAGCAAAAAATGTTGTTTTTTTGCCGGGTTAAAATTAAACAAACCCCCATCGCCCAATACACATCAACTAGTAGTCAAATATTCTTACAAGTGTGCTGATATTAGTTATACCTTTTTTACAATGATCAGTTGTATACATAACAGTAAATTTCTTTTTTTTTGAGAGAATAAAAATTCAAAATGGAAAGCAAAAGTAATGAAAATGGCCTGAGACGTGACTAATGAACAGAAAAAAATGTTATTTGAGTGCCAGGAATGTCTGTCTCGTTTATTCTGGCCCCTTTTTTGAAATTGGCATTTTTGAAATTTGTGTGAAATTGGAAAATTGCCAATTTCTGACCCCCTTTTTGGGTAGTTGAAATCGGAAAATTGGCGGTTTCTTATACTCAATTGATAGAACAAAGGGAATCCAAATAACTATAATTTTAGTAGCTGAATTTTTGGGAATTTGCCGAAAATGGGCTCAAAGTGGGCAATCCCGTGCGTGTCTCCCAAACTCCCAGAATTTTTTTAAACCCAAACCCCTTCCTGCCCACTAAACATCATGTCTGTTCACATTGCAAGTTGCTAGATAAACATACTTATCTACGTTCATGTTATCATAGGGGGTTATAATCTACTCACCTAACTGATTCCTAAAACAATCATTTTCATTATTTACTTCTTCCTAATATTATTCCTAATCTAAACACAGATATACCAAAGTTTATTCACATTTCCTTCGGGGTACTCTTTTTGGGTAAATATCAACTTTATCATGAAGGAGTAATCCAATGTGGGGGGATCCATAACAATTGACTTTAAATTTCCCTTTTGTCCCAGTTTTTTTGATATCTATCCCTGGCTTCCCCCCAATGAGCATGTTGTTAGCATTTTTGAGGATTCCAGTGTCATAAGTTAGCTTTAGGTAGATTTAACTTGACAATTCAGTTTGCAGTTGATCCCTTTAAATTTATGCCTAGTTTAACACAATTATTATCATTTTTAACTGGGGAGGTGGCAACAAGAGTAGATGCACCCCTCCAGAAGACCCCTGTTTAGATCCATCATTTATATAACATGTGATAACTTATTACTACCAGCTAGGAAAGAAATTTCTTTTGAGCAGTCGTTTAACAATGATTTAAGGGATTATTCAATGAGCCCTTGGGAGGGACTTGCAAAAGTGAGGGGGGAAAATTTGTTTCTCAGGATACAGTTCTTCAGGGTTTAAAAATTTTTGTACAGTAGGACGTCATTTTTCACATAAAGCCTGAAAAAGTGTGTTAGATAATTTTTCTTAAATGATTAACAGAACATGGGAAAAAAAGGGGTACGTGTTTGAGAGTCCCCAAAAAACCAAACAAGTTTTTTTTACCAACATATCTTGCAAAAAATTTAAGCAATATGTAATTTTAGTTCATTGTCATGATCTATTCTGCTTAAGACTACAAATGCAATAGAAATAATAGTATTTACCAAATTGTGGGGAAGATGTTTGTGGATGGTAGTGAAGAGGGGTATGGATGGTGTGGCCCTACTGAGCTGAGGTTTATGTAATTTTAGTGCATTGTCATGATCTATTACTGTTTAAAACTCAAATGCAATAGAAATAAATATTTTTTCCTTAAATTGTGGGTAATGATGTTTTTTATGGTATGAAGAGGGGTATGGATTTTGGGCCCTACTGGGCTGAGGTGGATAGGAAAATTCTTGAACTGAAGTCGATGGTTGAACTGAGTGTCTAACTTTAAGTCAGTCAAGTCATTCGAAGTCAGTCGTCATTCAGTAAGTCATCAAGCATTCAGTAAGTATCAATCATTCAGTAAGTCAGTCAAATCATTCGTAAATCATCAAGTCATTCAGTGGTCAGTCGTCATTCAGTGTCAGCAAATTCAGTAAAGGGCAAGCATTCAGTAAGTCAGTCAAGTCATTCAGTAGGTCAGTCAAGTCATTCAGTGTCAGTCAAGTCATTCAGTAAGTCAGCCTTCGAAGTCAGTCAAGTCATTCAGTAAGTCAGTCAAATTTTCAGTAAGTCTAAGTCATTCAGTAAGTCAGTAAGTCATTCAGTAAGTCAGTCAAGTCATTCAGTAAGTCAGTCAAGTCATTCAGTAAGTCAGTCAAGTCATTCAGTAGGTCATAAGTCATTCAGTAAGTGTCAAGTCATTCAGTAAGTCAGTCAAGTCATTCAGTAAGTCAGTCAAGTCATTCAGTAAGTCAGTCAAGTCATTCAAAGTCAGTCAAGTCATTCGTAAGTCAGTCAAGTCATTCAGTAAGTCAGTCAAGTCATTCAGTAAGTCAGTCAAGTCATTCAGTCAGTCAGTCAAGTCATTCAGTCAGTCATAAGTCATTCAAAGTAAACTTCAAAAACGCCAGGGGTTTTTTTGTCTAATATCTTTTTTTTCTTCGAACAAGATCAAAAACAAATTTTCCCCTTTTTTTTATTCTTCACAAACACAGCTGGCTTGTGGGCTTAACGCGTTTAAATCTACGAATGCTGGGGGCCGTGGCGGGTGGTGTCTGCTGAAAAACAAAAGTAGTAGAAACAAGACTGTTGAGAATGGTTACTTGTTTTTTCCCTTTCCCCCAAATTAAAATGATTCAGGTATACACAGATACAGTTAAATCATAATGGCAGCAATGTGTGAAACCAGGGGTAACCCAAAAAAATCAGAGGACAGACCATTGACTGACTTGGGTTTTCCCAGGTTTTCCACACATATGCTGCTATGTATGATAATGATGTAACTGTACTCACCCAATTTTGGTTGCAGGGTCGAGACTCAGCTCCTGGCCCCGGGATCTGAATAAACTTATTTACAGGAAGGAAAATTCCCCTTTTCCCCAAAGCATGAGGGTTCTTAGGCAGTAAAAAACCATGCGCTCAAAAAAACCCCCCCTGCCGAACGTAATATCATCTTTAGTGTAAGATGATAATGTTCGCAAATCTTAATCGTGAATACCGGTAAAAACATAACCGTGCTAAAGCTTTCTGTAATTGCCCCCAATCCATTTAGATCTTTTGGGGTTGTAAAAAAAGAAAAGCTAGGGAGTTGGGGGGAAGGGGGGGGATTAAATTTGGGGAATCAAATACAAAAAGGGAGTTGCACAGTTACTTTTTGCTGATGATACTTTTTTATGGGGGATTTAAAGAAAATTTCAAAGGTTAGTGGACGGTTTGGGAGGGTGTAAATGTAGAAAGGAAAGGCATAGATAAAATAAGGTGATGAGGTATCAAACGATTTAGATAAAGAAAAAAAGAATATACATTGGAAAAAGGAGTATGAAGAAGGGGAAAGTTTTCAGAACAGTGGATCACATACGACGCTCCCAACTCGAAAATTTGTAAGTGTATTTCTGTAAGTGCTTTGAAAGCGTATTTTTGGGGGGCTGAAATGGATTAATCTAATTCCCTTATTCCTTATGGGGGAAAAAATTGTCTCGGACCCTCGAACAGCCTTTTGAAAGAATTAACTTAATCAGGGACCACTGATTTGGGGTTGACTTGTCAGTGGATGGGTTTTGAAGGGTGGGGGTTAACCATAGAATTGATGAAGTAAAAGGTGAGTGGTGCATTGAGGTTTCTGTGGAACAAAAACGTTATCCATGGAGGCACAGAAGGGAAAGTACGTGAGTATAGGGGATCAAATTTATAGGGGGTGGCTTGGGGAAAATGCTGCAGGGAAAGGGGGTGGCTGGAGGCAGTGGAGATGTACTGTCTAAGGGCAAAGTGTGGTGTAAAATTTTGAGAATTTGGGTGTGGAAATTAGGAGGAGGTGGAGTTACTAAAAGTATTAGTCAGAGAGCTAAAGAGGGGTTGTTGAGGTGGTTTGGTCATTTAGAGAGAATGGATCAAAGTAGAATGACTTGGAGAGCGTATAAATCTGTAGGGGAAGAAAGATGGGGTAGGGGTCACCCTTTGAAAAGGTTGGAGGGAGGGGGTAAAGGAGGTTTTGTGGGCGAGGGCTTGGACTTCCAGCAAGTGTGTGTGAGCGTGTTAGAAAAGGGGTGAATGGAGACAAATGGTTTTTGGGATCTGACGAGCGGTTGAAGTGTGAGCAGGGTAATATTTTGTGAAGGGACTTGAGCCCTGGAAATGGGAAGTACAATGGTTGCACTTTAAAGGAGGGGTTGGGATATTGGCAATTTGGAGGGACTTCTAAACTGTCGTATCTGAGTGCTCTGCAAAGACAGTGATTATGTATGAGTGAGGTGAAAGTGTTGTATGATGATGAAAATATTTTCTTTTTTTTTGGTGATTTTCTTCTTTTTGGGTCACCCTGCCTCAATGGGAGACAGCTAACGTGTAAAAAAATCCTAGGTGGTAGGTTGGTACACAGCATCCGCCCAGGAAGGTACTACCGTTTTGCCCAAAAGAGTGTAAAATGGAAACCCGTAAACCTGTAAACATGCAGAGTTTCAGGTATGCCTTGCTACTTCTGCTTACACTTGGGTCACACTACACATGTATGTACAAGCATATACAGTGGTACCCGACTTACGATATTAATCCGTCAGAGGGCATATTTAAGGCAAACAATCGTTACACGAATCAATTTTCCCCATAAGAAATAATGGGAAATAAATTTAATCCGTCCAAGACTTCCAAAAGTAGTTAAATAAAATATTTTTAGAACTTTTTGACATTAAATAATACAGAATTTAATAAAGAATACCTAAATACACATGTAAATATTGTACAATAACATGTCACTTCATTTATTGAAGAGTTGTTGATGTGGGGAGGACGGGAGGGGGGGAGAAGGTGGAGTAGTATGCTAGTTTTTGGGAAGAGGAATCCTTCCATTAACACTGCAGGTACCAAGTTCTTTTCTGGGGTTACGGGCCCTTTTTTCTTTGAATGCTACACTCCCTGCATGAATGCTACACTCCCTGAAATGAATGCTACCCCTGCCAGAATGCTACACTCCCTGCATGAATGCTACACCCCCCTGCATGAATGCTACACTCCCTGCATGCCTACTACACTCCCTGCATCCTTACTACACCCCTGCATCCTTACTACACTCCCTGCATCCCTGCTCACCCCCTGCATCTTTGCTACACTCCCAGCCTTGGGGGGATATGGCCGGGTCCTTGAAAATAATAATGGCAAAATAATTTTAGATAAGTCATTTTTTCTCATGTGTCCAGGAAGGAATAATAGCCTTTCGAGTGAGGAATAGCCAGATATGAAGGTGGTGGAGGTGCATGAGGCTTTGGTAAAATGAGAGGAAAGGGGGTTAAGCAGCTGGGATTGTGGGATCAAGACAGAAATGTTAAAAGCAGGAGGGGATATAGTTTTCGAGTAGTTGGTACTTTTGTTCAATGAATGCATGAAAGAGAGGAAGGTATCTAGGGGTTCAGAGAGCGTGCATAGTTCCTTTGTATGAAGGAAGGGCAGACAAAAAATTATAGGGAGTAAGCCTGTAAAGTGGTGTATGGTCAAAATATTATTGAAAGAATTAATGGTAAAATGGAGAACAGGATCACAGATGAACAAGGAGGCTTTAGGAAGGGTAAGGAATGTACAGACCAAGTGTTTACAATGAAGTACGTAAGTGAGCATTATTTGATAGAAGATAAGAAGATTTTTGTTGCATTCTTGGATTGAAAAAGGCATATGATAAAGTGGATAGGGGAGCAAGTGTATTGATAGGTGGTAGATTGCTGAAAGCAGTTAAGAGTTTTTATGAGAATTTTGAGGCTCAGCTTAGGGTATGTAGGATAGGAAAGGAATGTGTGATGTTGCCATGGTTGTTTTAACATATTTATACATGGGGTTTTAAAAGAAGTGAATGTTAGGGTGTGAGAGAAGTGTGGAACTAAAATATGCAGAATCTTTATGCCGATCACACAATTTCTTTATGCTGATCGCACTGTGCTTTTGGGAGATTCTGAAGAGAAGTTGCAAAGGTTGGTGGATGAATTTGGCAGGGTATGTAAAAGAAGTAAATTTAAAGTGAACATAAGAAAGAGCAAAGCGATGAGGGTAACAAACAATTTAGGTAATGAAAGACTGGATATTAGATTGGAAGGAGAGAGTATGGAGGAAGTAAATGTATTCAGATATTCAGGAGTGGATTTGTTGGCAGATGGGTATATGAAAGATGAGGTGAAGCATAGAATTAATGAGAGGAAAAGGTGGGTGGTGCAGTGAGGCATCTGTGGAAACAAAGAATGTTATCCATGACCTCAACAAGGAAAATGTATGAGAGTATAGTAATACTCAACACTTATATGGGTGCGAAGCATGGGTTGTGAATGCTGCAGAAAGGAGGAGGCTGGAGGCAATGGAGATACCATGTCTTGGGGCAGTATGTGATGTAAATATTATGCACAGAATTTGTAGCTTGGAGATCAGGAGAAGGTGTGGAGTTACTGAAGGTTTATCCAAAAGGGTTGAGGAGGGTTTGTTGAGGGGGTTTGGACATTTAGAGAGGATGTAACAAAACACGATGACTTTGAGGATGTATAAATCTGTAGCAAGGAAGGCAGGTAAGGGTCACCCTAGGAAGGGTTGGAGGGAGGGTAAAGAAAGTTTTGTGGTAAGAGGCTTGGACATCCAGCAGGCATGTATGAGTGTGTTAGACAGGAGTGACGGCTAATGGCTTTTAGGGTTTGACAAGCTGTTAGTGTGAGCAAGGTAACATTTTTTTAAGGGATTCAGGGAAACCAGTTAGCCAGACTTGAGTCCTGAAGGTGGGAAGTATACAGTGCTTGCACTCTGAAGGAGGGGTGGGAATATTTGCAGTGTGGGGTCATAAGAACTGTAGTATCAGCTTGCCTCTAGTAAGACAAGTGATAGAGTGAATGATGATGAAAGCATTTTTTTTCTTTTGGGTCACCATACCTTGATGGGAGTTGGCTGGCATGTTAAAAAAATATACTGTAACTCATTTGGAGAGTCTTGGCTCAGTAGTGGATTTAGAGGTCTATGACCCAAAGGTGAACAACATTTTGTGGCCCTTACTACTGTCTGCTACTACACTAGGAAATTAAATTTTATTAGAGCCAGATATGTGATTGATTCTGTGACTGCCACTGGCCTCTATGAACATGTTTTGATATAAATGAATTTTTCAGCAAAATATGAGACCAACTTAAAGGAGGGCTGAGACGTTTTTGAGGATAAAAATATTGAAATAAAAAATTATGTAACAAAATGTTTTCTTACTGAAAAATAGTGCATAATTCTGGCAACATGTTGATGTAATCGGCGTGTTTCTCTCATATTTCTAAGTATGTTTTTACTAAAAAGTATTTTTTTATCTTTCTCTTAGAAGAGGACATGTTGGCAATTAGTCATTTTTTTTTTTTACCCCAAAATTGCGATTTTATGATTTTTTCACTTGAAATACACTACATGGCAACTTCTGTGAGGAGTGTAGTGGTGAGCAGCGGTGGAAGCAGCTCAGTAGCCTTCAGGCTTCCAATGAGAACAGAGGAGTATAGTGCTCCGAAGTTTGCTGCGCCATTCCAAGATTTTTACACAAATATAATTATCAATATCTCAGAATAAGTTATTGACATTATAAATCCTCTCATGCAAAGAGTATTTATCAGAGCATCATGATTCTTTCATAGGTTATTGAGGAATGATGGTTCTTTTGAATTACAGGGAGAGTTTGCGATATGTTTTACGGTTTGTTGTTACTGAATTTTTTTCCCATACAAATTTAAAAAAAAACCCACATATTTCAACATTTTTGCATAATGCAATCTATTGACAGAAAGCTCAAAACGCTCTGTAATTCGAAAACCAAACTCTTTGTCTTTCATCTGATTTCAACTAGAACATTGTATGTCTTACAAATTTTGTAGGAGAGGATTTGCCCTAAGCCCTATCAAATAGGGCACTTTTTTTTTTTCTATATAACTGTAAGGCAAAACGTTACTAAAAACACAGTATCTAGGTTACAAATGGTGCTTAATTCACAAACAAATTCCCATTGAAATTTTAGCAAAATAAAAAAAATGATAAAAATGTCTCGCCCCTCCCTTAAAAGACTGCATTTTGATTTGATTTCAGAATCAAAAGTTCATGTAATATGTAAATAAATATTTGCAGTCCCAGGGCAATGATAAACAATCAGACATTACAGATAAGAGTGTGACTCACAAAGGGTTAAGAAACAAACTGTTAACAATTTTGGGGCCCTTTAGTAGTAGTGGCCCTAAGTTGCTGCTTAGTCTGCTTATCAGTAAACCCACCACTGTCTTGACTTCAACATTTATAGTTAAACTTCTTAAGACTCTTTCTTGCCTGACTACCATACTTTTTTAGTGTAATTTACAGATTAAGAAAATTACTCAGGATTTAGAATGTTGGTTTCACGATGACAAGTACCTTGAAACTGAGCGCAAAGTAGCGAAAATGTTCAAACGATGTTCAAGAGAAAAACAAATCACACCATGCGTCCAATACACATCAACTGGCGAGTCTAATATTCTTGCACAAGTGCACTGATATTATTTATACGATTTTTACAATGATGAAAAGTTGTATACATAACAGTAAATCTTCCTATTTTTTGTGAGAAAAAAAAATTAAAAATGGAAAGCAAAAGTAATGTAAAGGGGCCTGGAGAGGGGGACTAATAAAAGAGAAGATGTTATTTTAGTGCCAGGAATGTCTGCCTTATTTATTCTGGACCCTATTTTAAAATTTTTGGTGAAATTGGCCAAATTGCCATTTTCTGACCACTATTTTGGGTAGTTGAAAAAATAGGCGGTTTCTTGTACTCAATCGATAGAAAAAAATGGAGTTCTAGTGAAATAGCTATAATTTTAGTAGACTGAAACTTTGGGAATTTGCCAAAAATAGGGCTCAAAGTGGGAAAAATCGCCGATGAGTAAATGTCATCGAAAAGTTTAACTTCGCGAAAGCATAATTCCGTTAGTTTTCGATAAAACCATAATTTTGGTGGCGAGACCAGAAACAGATTCTCTATCATTTCATAAAAAAAAATAATTTTTTTTTCCAAAAATTTACCCTGAGAACGAGATTGGGAGAGGGTCCTGAAACATGACATTTTCAGCCGAAAAGGGACTTTGAAAGTCCTATGAAACATCATTTCTGCTGGTGTCTTATTAGTGGAGGAATGAACAGTTTCCTATGGTTATATAAGAACCTACATAATCTGGTATTGAGAGACCCTTTTTGTAAACTTGTGAAACCCCTTCCTTCAATGTCCGTATGCTCTCTCTGCCAGACCATTTGATGATGGATGGTATGGGGCTGGAGTAATATGTTCAATACTATTCTTACTAAAAAGCTTCCAGTTTTTGGGGAACAAAGTAAGCAGCATTATCTAACACAACTATGTCTGGTAACCCAAAATTACAAAAGGATTTCCTCAGTAACTCAGTAGTCACTGTGGATGTCATAAAACCCAGTGACTTGCACATCTAAGAATTTTGAAAAAGAATCCACAATTTCCCAAAAAATATTTGCCCTCAACTGGACCTGCATAGTCTATATGCACTCTAGACCATGGTTTCTCAGTGCTGGGCCAAGATAGGACGGGAGATGAAAGTGGCTTAAAATTCTGAAAACAAATGGGACAACTCTTTGTCACTTCTGCAATATCTTGTCCATCTTTGGCCACCAGCCCCACTGCCTAGCTTCTGCTTTCATAGCATTGATACCATTATGACCTATATGCAGATGCTCCAATACCTTACATCCAACTTACGGGGCACTACCACTCTGTTCCTATACAATAATACATCATCATGAACAGTCAGATCTGATTTGACTGAATTATAGTCAGATAAAAAAACATTATTTTTACCCCAACCATATTTAACATTATTTACTACTTGGGATAAACAGCATCTATCCCAGTTTCCTCTTGATTTTGTCAAATGATAAATGTTGGAAATCGATGGACTCGGGGTTTAAACTTATATACAGAACCCCCATTTAAACACGGTAGTTACGGTCCTGGAAAACATTGTGTTAGGTAAAATCGTATAGATAATTAAGAACGTATGGGAAAAATAGGGTAAAGTCCTGAGGGGTCCCCAAAAGCCAAACAAGTTTTTCGACCAACAGATCTTACAAATATAAAAGAGAATATGTAATTGTTGTTCATTATCGTGATGTATTATGTTGTTTTTACTGCTTAAGACTACAAATGTAACAGAAATAATAGTATTTACCTTAAATTGTGGTTGCTGATTTTTGTGGGATGATTGTGAAGAGAGTGGAGAGTTATGCTGTGGCCCTACTGGGCTGAGGTGAATAGTAGAGATTCTGGATCTGAAGTCGATGGTTGTACTGAGTGTCTCTAACTTTAATAAAGTCATTCAGTAAGTCAGTCCATTCAGTAAGTCAGTTAAGTCATTCAGTATCATTCAGTAAGTCAGTGGTCAAGTCATCTATTAAGTGCCAGTCAAGTCATTATTAAGTCAGTGGTCAAGTCATTCATTAAGTCAGTCAGTCAAGTCATTCATTAAGTCAGTCAGTCAAGTCATCATTAAGTCAGTCAGTCAAGTCATTCAGTCAGTCAGTCGTCATTCAGTAAGTCAGCAGTGGCCCAGTAAGTCAGTCAAGTCATTCAGTAAGTCAGTAAGTCATCTCAGTAAGTCAGTCAAGTCATTCAGTAAGTCAGTCAAGCCATTCAGTAAGTCAGTCAAGCTGGCTTCAGTAAGTCAGTCAAGTCATTCAGTAAGTCAGTCAAAACATTCAGTAAGTCAGTCAAGACTTACCTACCGCAGGCGACCAGCACGCTCAAAATTTTTCCTCCAGCGAATCGCGTAATATAAGGTTTACGCGTGTTAGATAAAAATGTGCCGCAATTCTTCAATCGCGTATACCCAAAACGCGCAACATAAAGTCGTGCTAAATGAGGGTCTACTGTATTCTGAAGGTGTACCTGACTCTAAGCTGTGATCTTCAATAGGTAATCTACTAAATGCATCTGCAATAACATTTTCCTTGCCAGCCTTGAATGACAACTCATAATCATACTGAGCTAAACAGAGCCCAACGCTGAATTCTGGCATTTCTTCAGCACTGTCTAGTTTGTTAATTTTGGTAGATTCATCCAATCCAGCAAGGTAAATCCCTACCTTTTTCATGAGGTCTTTCCCACACAAGTTACTATTATTGGATTTCACTACATAAAACACTTGTGACACCTCTAATTTATTATATCTTACCAGCAAAACCACCTGTCCCAGAAGGTTTATTTTCCCATTATCATATGCAGTTACCCTCCTAGAACATGGTTCAATGAGCCCCTTTACTGCCTCTACCCAGTCTTTGGATAAAGTCGAGATGGACGCCCACTGTCAATCTCAAAGGGTACCTGTTTATTGTTAATGATAAACCCATATTTCTCTGCCTTCATGGAAAACACACTATCCTCTAAGGCATATAAGCTCATCACTTCCTCATCTGCCGAACTATCACCGCCATCCAGCACCTTAATTGACTTTGTTCTAGGATATCTCGGTGACTGCTGTGTCCTTGCTGTCCTGTTTTTTTCAATACTCGATTTTGATACAGCCTTAGGAGACACTTTTGAAAATTTCTCACTACACACTCTTCTCAAGTGGCCTTTCTTATGACACTTATTACAGAAAAAATCTTTAAACCTACAATGTTTACATTTCACAGCATTAATCACTTGTACCGCAGGAGCAGAGTTCTGATCTGTAACAAATGCCTGTTCCAAGTTCAAAAGTTTGTCAAATAGTTTTGCAGACTGCACACTTTGCAAATCCAAATTTTCTGCAACTAGGTGAGGAAAATACACTTCATCCACCACCACATAAACAACTGGTCCCTCACTCTGGGGTCAAATTGGCCACCAAAGGTACAGTTCACAGCCAACGCTTTTAAATCTGTATATAATTCATGCAAGGACTCACCCTGTCGTTTCTTCCTCTGCTGAAAAGCCAACAAACTGCGGTGGTAGGCTGGTTTCACTGCATAATAACTTTTCAGTGCCACGACTAAGTCGTCGTAACGCTTCGTGTGTGGTAAATCTGGTGCACACACATTACCTAAAACACTGTAAGTTTCTGATCCCAGGGACACTAGCAAGAAATTCCTCTTGTTATCTTGCTCTTTAATTCCTAAGTGAGCGAAATTGGCTTCCAACAAGCTTAGCCAAAGCTCCAAAGAAATCTTAGGGTCGAAAGGTTCCAACCTTCCTTGTGCTGCTGCCATGCTGCCACTTGTTGCTGCTGTATCACCATTCTGCTGCTATGTCCTCGGCTGGCAATATCCCCACTACTTCAGGCCACAGTGGCCACTATCCTTGGCTCTGATGATCCCATCCTCGTCGCCACTGTAGTGGTTGTAGGTTAATAAAACCCAGAGTAACACTAACAATGTACTCTCCAGGGCCGCTCCATAACAAACAACAACAATAACAAAACAATTATAAATGACTGAACCAAACAAACAGTATTCAATCCTCCTACTGCTCCCAACCCCTTACACCCCCAAAGGGTTAAACATTTAAAATAACATTTACTTACCTTTATTGAAGAGAGTTGCTGGCATCTGGAAGATAGGGAGGAGGACAGGGGAGGGGTTAGTGTTTGGAAGGAAATCCTCCTCCATAAGGACTTCAGGTAACAAGTCCTTATCTGGGGTTACTTCCCTTCTTTTTCTTTTAATGCCACTAGGACCAGCTTAAGAGTCACTGGACCCCTGCCTCGAAAAATAACTGTCAAGAGTGCTCTGTTTCTGGCGCCTCTTAACATTTTCCTGACGTGCAACATGGCTCTGTCACTGAAACTGGTTGCAGAGATGGCTTATTTCAGCTTGCTCAGGGTGAAATTGTTCAACAAAACTTTTAAACATCGTTCCATTTGGAACAAATTTCCTTAATCCGTGAAGAAGGCACCTCACCCTGTCCATCCTCCTCCTCTGAATCAATTTCCTTAAATGTCATCTGATGCTGTTCCTGATGAAGCTCTTTCAGCTCTTCAGTGGTTAGGTCTACCCTGTGGTCCTCCACCAACTCTTCCACATCCTCACCACTCACCTCCAACCCCAGGGACTTGCCCAATTCCACAATAGAGTCCACAACAGGCACAGGGTCAGCCTCAAATCCTTCAAAATCCCTCTGTTGGACACAACCCGGCCACAGTGATCTCCAAGCAGAGTTCAAAGTCCTGAAGTCACTCCTCCCAAGCCTTACCTATAAGGCCTATGCAATGGACGATATTGAAGTGATCTTTCCAGAACTCTCTTAGGGTCAACTCAGTGTCCGAGGTCACTTGAAAGCACTTTTCAAACACTGCTTTGGTGTACAGTTTTTTGAAGTTACAAATGACCTGCTGGTCCATGGGCTGGATGAGAGGAGTGGTGTTAGGAGGCAAGGACTTCACTGTGATGAAACTGAACTCATCAGACAAATAGTCTCCCAAGTTGTGAGGATGAGCAGGAGCATTGTCCAGTAGCAGGAGGCACTTGAGTGGCAATTTCTTTTCCAGGAGGTATTTCTTCACACTAGGGCCAAACACTTCAGTGAACCATTCCACGAAAATGTCCTTAGTGACCCATGCCTTGGTGTTAGCCTTCCAATACACACACAAATTATTCTTGTTAACATTGTGTTTCTTGAAGGCTCTGGGATTTTCTGAGTGATACACCAGTAAAGGCTTCACTTTAAAATCACCACTGGCATTAGCACACAACATGAGAGTTAGCCTGTCTTTCATAGGCTTGTGTCCTGGCAGTGCCTTTTCCTTATGAGTAATGAAGGTCCTGTTTGGCATTTTCTTCCAAAACAGGCCTGTTTCATCACAATTAAACACTTCTTGGGGTTCAAATTTTCAGTGTCTACGAACCCCTTGAATTCCTGCACAAATCTTTCAGCTGCACGTTTGTCTGAGCTGGCTGCCTAACCATGACTCACAACACTGTGTATGCCACTACGTTTCTTAAACCTCTCAAACCAGCCTTTGCTGGCTTTAAAATCACTCGCCTCAGCACTGGTTGCAGATATTGTCTTGACCTGATCTACGTGCAACTGCCTTGCCTTTTCACAAATTATCGCCGTGGAAATACTATCACCCGCTATCTGTTTTTCATTGATCCACACCCCCAACAACTTCTCAATCTCATCCACTGTTTTTGATCAATTTTTCGTTAACATATCAACACCTTTTGCAACATTAGCTTCCTTGATTTCTTTTCTCTTTGCTAGGATAGAGGTGATAGTAGATATGTTTTTTTCTGTACATCCTGGCAAGCTCACTCACACGTAGGCCACTTTCATATTTTTCTACAATCTCCTTCTTTAGTTCTATGGTGTTCCTCACTTTCTTTACCACAAGGGTGCCACTAGGAAGCTTCTTTGGACCCATGGTGACTTATTTCACAGTGACAATCACTAAACCACCAATAAACACAACAAATTTATTGTGAATGTTTGAAAGAGCGCCCTGGGTAATGTTCTCTCAATGGTGAACAACGCTAGACTGGCATCCTGCGCGGCAAGGCATGCAAGCGCAGGCAGGCGGACAGGTCTGGTACGGACCAATACACGAGGAAAACATTGATCGAAAAAAGTGCTCGAAACACGAAATCACCGATATACGGAATCACCGAGACACGAGGGATCACTGTATACATGTATACAGTGGACCCTCGAGTTTCGACCACCTCAAAACTCGAACAATTATGTAAGTGTAATATTGTAAGTGTATTTTTGTGGGTCTGAAACGGACTGACCTACTTTACATTATTCCTTATGGGAACAAATTCGTTCAGTAATGGCACTTGAACAGCCTTCTGGAATGAATTATGGCCAAAACTTGGGGGTCCACTGTACAGTGGTACCTCTTTATACGTCCGCTTTGGAATAAGTCCATCTTGGTATACGTCCTATTTGGATGCGAAAATTTTTGCTTGGTATACGACCTTTGTTTGGAATACGACTTGCGTGCTAGAACTTGTATGGGTCAAAATGAGTCACAACACTATGCGCTACCCTTGTTTACCTCTCTCTTGAGACAAAGCCACGACTGCCCACTAGCGTCAGTATGCCCGTATGGTGATGTGGAGGAGTTAGTGGAGGGACACAGGGAAGAGCTGAGCACTGAGGAGCTGCAGGAACTTGAGAAGGAGAAGCACAAGACTAAGATGGATGTACTCTCTTCAGGCTCGGAAGAGGAGATAGAGGAAACCCCTACTTCATTAATCAAGATCTGATCTAAACCTATTTAATCAAACACCCATTCAAAATTTACTGGAAAATAACTCCCTCTACTACACAGCATCACAAGCCCACACTGTCCTAAACACTACTAAAAGTATAACAGTTCTTAACTACAACGTCAGATCCTTAAGCAAACACTATGATGACCTCCTTGCCCTCCTTTGTTCCCTAAAGACAACCTTCACATGTATTGTCCTTACTGAAACCTGGCTTAAGCAGGATACAATAGATATCTACTCGCTACCAGGATACACAGCAATACACAACTGCAGACCACATCAAGTTGGGGGTGGTATTGCAATCTATTACTCTAATGAAATATCCTGTTGTGACACCTCTTGCTATAATGATGAATATGGAGAATATATTTTTGCTAATTTTACTACACAAAACCTTAAGACTCCCATAACAATTGGGGCCATTTACCGGATGCCTCATACAAACATCCCAAATTTTAGCAATCAACTAAAAATGCTAATAACAAACAACCAAATGAATAAACACCACCTTATCTTAGCTGGAGACTTCAACATCAACCTTGGACAACCAGATGACCAGCCAGTAACCGAATTCATCAACAATATGAACAACACACTTCTCATACCAACAATAACCAAACCAACCAGGCTTACTGAGATGAGTGCAACCATAATTGACCATATATGGACCAATATCCTAGCCCCTTAAATCGGGATAATAACAGACAGCACCACAGACCACTACCCCACCTTCCTCTTAACAAACATTAGTAAACCGCCCCTAGAATACACCAAAGTTTCATTTAGACTCCATGACCAGGCATCAATAAATAACTTCACAGCAGAGCTAGAGACAGTTGACTGGGCTATATAATTCTCAAATGCCAAGGGTATCGATGATTGGACAGACAACTTTCTTAATAAATTACATAGACTATACAACAAACATTGTCCTATAAAAATGAAACAGATTACGAATAAACGGCTAGGCTGCCCATGGCTAACTAACAGCTTACTAAAATCCATTAACAAGAAACATCAATATGAGAAGCAATATAGATGGGGATTCATACATAAGGAGTTTATTAAACACTATTCATCAGTTCTCACCAAACTAATAAAAAAAGCCAAACAATTGTACTACTACAGCAGATTCACTGAAACAAGAGGAGATATAAAAAGACCTGAAAACACTCTACAGATTATGGGCACCCACAAACTGAAAAACTAGGATATTATCCAATAAACCAAACGAAGCACCACTACAGCCTATTGATACAGTAAACAAGATAAATGACTTTTTCTCAACCATAGGATCAAATCTTGCCAGTAAAATCCAAGATACCAATGCCCGAGCATTGGGAATTTCCCATCCTCCTTATATCTTGCACCTACTGAACCCACTGAAGTCACCATGATAATCAAGTCACTTAAAAATAAATCAGGGCATCTGTCTCAAGTTCCACCCTTAATATACAAATGAGCCGCTCATGTCCTTTCATATCCAATTTCATTACTTTTTAACAAATCATTAGAAACTGGCACTTTCCCAACACTACTCAAAACAGCAAGGGTTACACCAATACACAAAGGTGGTGACCCCACAGACGTAAACAACTATAGGCCTATATCAAATCTACCGTTGCTACCCAAAATCTTCGAGAAACTTGTGCACAAGAGATTATACTCGTTTATAACGACACAAAGCATACTCAACCCCTGCCAATTTGGCTTCAGGAAAAATAAAAGCACTAACGAAGCAATAGTAAAAATTATAGACCTGCTTTACACAGCACTCGAAAATAAGGAATATCCATTAGGACTTTTTATTGACCTAAGGAAAGCTTTCGACACAGTAAACCACGGCATCCTACTCCACAAACTTGACCACTATGGAATAAGAGGTCATGCACTAGCATACTTCAAATCCTACCTCACTAATAGGTATCAGTATGTCACTATTAAAGACACATCCTCCACGACACTACCACTAGACACCGGAGTACCGCAGGGAAGTGTCCTTGGTCCCCTGCTCTTCCTCTTATACATCAATGATCTTCCCAATGTATCACAACACCTGAAACCAATACTCTTTGCTGACGACACAACTTATGTCATCTCTCACACAAACCTTGCCACGCTTAATACCATTGTTAACGACGAATTAATAAAAATATCAACATGGATGACAGCCAATAAACTTACACTCAACACTGATAAGACCTTCTATATTATGTTTGGCAACAGAGCAGGTGATCCACAATTAAACATTAAGATCAACACTACACCTATTGCTAAACATAATGAGGGCAAGTTCCTGGGCCTTCACCTTGACAGCAGCCTGAAATTCAGCATCCATATCCAACACATAACAAAGAAAGTGTCCAAAACTGTGGGGATCCTCTCAAGATACGGTATTATGTACCACAATCAGCCCTACTCACACTATACTACTCACTCATCTATCCCTACCTCACATATGCCTTTGTGCATGGGGATCAACAGCAATTACCCACCTAAAGCCAATAATAACCCAACAAAAAGAGGCAGTAAGAATTATCACGCAATCCAACGCTAGGCAGCACACACCCCCACTCTTCAAAGACCTAAACCTACTCACTGTTCAGAACATCCATACTTACTACTCTGCTATCTACATTTATAGAACCATTAATTCCAACTTTAACCCTGAGCTAAAACACTTTCTTGACAGTTGTGACAAGACCCATAGACATAATACCAGACATAAACATCTCTTTGACATTCCCCGTGTCCGACTAAATCTATACAAAAATTCAATGCGCATAAAAGGGCCTAAAATCTGGAACTCCCTGCCTGAAAACTCTAGAACTGCAGACACAACCTCCATTTTCAAAAGCACCGTTAAAAAACATCTTATCTCACTCACGTACCCAACCGGTAGCTAACCACATGAAAACTACTTTATCTTGCTCATATCCACAGCAAAATACACTTATTGATATCTGTGATTCCCCTTAATTTGCACAGGACTAACCAAAATTCTAATACAACTGTTGCTTCATAATTCCTAAGCTAGTCATAAGTTTGCCTAAGACACTCCAATTTAGAAACTGTATTATGCCAATACATCACCTTTACCATTAATATATAAACTAATTGTTAAATTCTTAAACTAATTGTTAAATTCTTAAATGTTTAAATTCCAGTATGTACCTCTATTTTGTAAACCTAGCTAATCACTACAATTACCTAACCTTACTATCTGTATAATCATTGTGTCGCTATTGAGTAAGACCTATCATAAGACTGCCTGAAAAGCCTAGGCATACCTAGGCATATTATTGGCCATCTTGTAATATCTACTTCATAAAATGTATAATTATAAGTACACCCCACCTTGTATATTATAAGAAATAAAGAATTTGAATTTGAATTTGAATTTGAAGGAAATCTTTGCCAGATGGATGGATGTCAAAACTTTGCAGAGAGTACCACCCCAACAAAGCTCAAACAAGCAGTAATGGCATTGTTTGGAATGACCAGATAATGTCACATTTCCGAAACATCCTGGAGGAGAAGGCAGAAGCAAAGTTCTTTGGGCAGATTTTTAGTAAAAGTCAAATCTGGTGAGCTTCAACCAGGTCCAAATAGGGAAAAGAGACAGAAAAGAGAAGGATCTCTCCTGTCTCATTTCCTCCTCCTCCTTCTCAGCACTATCCTAGTAGGCACTTGACTCTTTTCAGCAAAATAAAGTGAGGTTAAATTTGCATTTATTTCATCTAATTCTTTTGTATTTATGATGTATTTTATACAAATACAAATTTTATTTCCTTGCAAGTTTACATTGGGATCATGTAATTACAATAATGAGTTGCAGTGCAAAGAGAGCCACTATCATGCCATGGCATTATGGGCAGACTAAATTTAATGGCTTACAGACTACTTTTATACTAGAGAAATTGATCATAGTTTAAGTTGTACATAGTAAATATTTAAATTATATAACATTGTGCATTGTTGAAAGTAGTTTACAGTATGAGAATGCTACAATTGGGAGTAAGGCAGTATTGTTTTGGCAGGTATTTATACTACCATGTAGTATAAGTAATGTATGAACTTTGGGCATCTAATTTTGAGGTTTTAAGATTTAGGTAATTTGGAGATTATTTAATATTAACCCTTTGACTGTCGCAACCCCAAATCCTGGTGTCGCAAAATTTTCGAAAAAAAAAAAATTATTTTTACTTATGAAATGATAGAGAATTTTTTCCCCGATGGTAATGACACCAAAAGTACGAAATTTGATGGAAAACTTACGGAATTACTCTCACAATTAGTGATCGCTGCGATATATACGCATCGGCATTTCGCTGACTTTGAGCCCTATTTTTGGCCAATTCCATTGCTCCAGTCGACAAACTTATAGCTATTTCTTTAGAACTCCATTTTTTCATCGATTGAGTACAAGAAACTGCCAAAAACGATTGCAACTACCCAATAAAGTGGTCAGAAATTGGAAATTTGGCCAATTTAATGCAAAATAAAAGATGTCAATTTCAAAATAGGGTCCAGAATAAACAATGCAGACATTCCTGGCACTAAAATAAGATTTTCTCTGTTCATTAGTCACGTCTTTAGGCCCCTCTTATATTACTCTTGCTTTCTATTTTGATTTTTTATTCACACAAAAAATAAAAGATTTACTGTTATGCAGACTACTGCATTATTGTAAAAATGGTATAAATAATATCAGTGCACTTGTGAAAGAATATTAGACTCACCAGTTGACGTGATCGGACGATAGCGTGATGTGATTTGTTTACTCCTGAACATTGGCAAAATCGAACATTTTCGCTACTTTGAGCTCAATTTCAAGGTCATTTTCATCATGAAACTAATCAAAATCATCTCTATTTCTGTAATATGTTTTCCATTCTATCATATGAGACCACGAAAAAGAGAATACAGCCATAAATACTATACGAAAATACACCTCAAAGTCGGCGTTTTAATAAAAAAACACGGTCAGTTTTTTTTTTCTAATTATACACTGCGTGCTGCAGGATTTTTTTTATACAGCGCAGACTGACCACACAGATCCATTCTTCTACATGTGGGCCTACCAGCTTTTCCCACTTGAATTGAAGCACTAGAATTTTGAGTATATATACGTCAGAAACAAGTTGCTCGTAAGACGTTTTATATGACCGAAACAGTCAAAGGGTTAAGCAGTGTTTAATTTCATATTTTAGTATTAAGCAGTGTTTAATTTATTTTATACAACCCCATCAATGTATAATATGCCAATAACAATAGGATTTTTTTTTCATGGGAACGGATTAATCGTTTTCCCTATATTTCTTATGGGAAAATTTGTTTGGTATACATCCTGTTTGTTATAAGTCACAGGTCCTGAAACGGATTAAGGACGTATACCGAGGTACCACTGACTAAACTTCATTTGAATTTTTTTGTTATTAATATCAATTTATTTAATTATAACCCACATTATATTCCTTACAATTAATATTTTCACTGCTTACACTTCATAGGAACCTAAGAATTGTGCGATTTTATCAACAATGTTAAATTACAGTATATAGTGGTGCCCCGAGTTTTGTACTTTATTCGTTCCAGAAGGCTGTTCAAGTGCCATTACCGAACGAATTTGTTCCCATAAGGAATAATGTAAATTAGATTAGTCCGTTTCAGACCCCAAAAATACACTTACAAAAGCACTTACAATATTACACTTACATAATTGTTCGAGATGGGAGCAGTACGAAACTCGGTGTACCACTGTATGTATTTTTTTTACTTTCTTTGATATATTGTAATGTTTCTATGTATTGACTTAAAAATAAAAAATGTAACATTGATTCATTCTGCTCCTCCTCCCCTCCTGTTGTTGCTTCTCGCTATTCTCCTCTTCTATCCCTATCTTTGTATTTCAGAAACCTTATTAGCTTATTTCTGCAGTGTTTAATACTTCCCACAATAAATTATAGTTTCATAAAAGTAAAGTATAAAGGGTTTAATGGATTATTGCTTTCAGATGCGGGATTTAGTTAATTGTGTTGGTATACTGCATCATCATTGAACGAAAGTCTCCACAGGATACTCAAATGATTCGTAGCTTGGCATGCAATGTGCTAATTAGGTTAGTTAAAAAAAAATTTCACAAAATTTCTTTTTTAAAATATGATCTCATTATTTAAAAAATATGAATGCATATTTTTTATTCCTCTGCAAGATGTTTGTAGTATGGTTTATTTTTTTATTAACACATTGGCCATTTCCCACCAAGGCAGGGTGGCCTAACAAAGAAAATTTTCATCATCATTCACTCCATCACTGTCTTGCCAGAGGTGTGTGCTTACACTACAGCTACAAAACTGCAACATTAACACCCTCCTTCAGAGTGCTGGCACTGTACTTCCATCTCCAGGAATCAAGTCCAGTCTGCCGGTTTCCTGAAACCCTTTTTTTAAAAAGTTACCTGCCTTCACACTCCAACAAAAACGTCAAGTTCTAGAAACCATTTGTCTCCATTCGCTCCTATTAACACGCCACGCACGCTTGCTGGAAGTCCAAGCCCTCGCACACAAAAACCCCCTTTACCCCCTCCCTCCAACCTTTTTTAGGCCGACCCCTACCCCGCCTTCCCTCCACTACAGATTTATACACTCTGAAGTCATTCTATTTTGCTCCATCCTTTCTATATGTCCAAACCATCTCAACAACCCTCCTCAGCTCTCTGGATAATAGTTTTGGTAATCCCACACCTCCTTCTAATCTCCAAACTACGGATTCTCTGCATTATATTCACACCACACATTGCCTCAGACACGACATCTCCACTGCCTCCAGCCTTCTCCTTGTTGCAACATTCACAACAAATGTCTCACACCCATACAAGAGTGTTGGTATAACTATACTCATACATTCTTCCCTGGCCAGCTGGCTAGCTGGTTTCCCTGAGTCTCTTCACAAAATATTACGGTGCTCACACTCCAATAGCTCGTCAGGTCAAAAACATTCTTCTCTATTCACTCCTATCAAACACGCCACGCACTCTTGGTGGAAGTCCAAGTCCCGCCCACAAAACCACCTTTTACCCTCCTCCAACCTTTTCGAGGACAACCCCTACCCTGCCTTCCTTTCCTCACAGATTTATATGCTCTCCAAGTCATTCTACTTTGTTCCATTCTCTCTAAATGACCAAACCACCTTAACAACCCTTCTTCAGCCCTCTGACTAATACTTTTAGTAACTCCACACCTCCTCCTAATTTTCACACTCCATCCACCTCCTTGCTGCAGCATTTATAACCCAAGCTTCACACCCATATAAAAGTGTTGGTACCACTATACTTTCATACATTCCCTTCTTTGCCTCCATGGATAACGTTTTTTGTCTCCACAGATACCTCAACACACCACTCATCTTTTTTACTTCATCAGTTGTATGGTTAACCTCATCCTTCATAAACCCATCCACTGACAAATCAACTCCCAAATATCTGAAAACATTTGCTTCTTCCATTCTCCCTCTCTCCAATGTGATATCCAATTTTTCTTTATCTAAATTGTTTGATACCCTCATCACCTTACTTGTATCTATGTTCACTCTCAACTTTCTACCTTTACACACCCTCCCAAACTCGTCCACTAACCTTTGCAACTTTTCTTTAGACTCTCCCAAAAGCACAGTATCATCAGCAAAAGTAACTGTGTCAACTCCCATTTTGTATTTGATTCCCCATAATTTAATCCCACCCTCTCCACAACACCCTAGCATTTACTTCTTTTACAATCCCATCTATAAATATATTAAACAACCATGGTGACATTACACATCCCTGTCTAAGACCTACTTTTACCAGAAAGTAATCTCCCTCTCTCCTACACACCCTAACCTGAGCCTCACTATCCTCATAAAACTCTTTACAGCATTTAGTAACGTACTACCTATTCCATACACTTGCAACATCTGCCACATTACTCCCTATCCACTCTATCATATCCCTTTTCTAAATCCATAAATGCAATGAAAACTTCCTACCTTTATCTAAATACTGAGTGTATATAACAAAATAGTTTGATAAAATTTCAATTGATCATTAAGGAGGTTGTTGGAAGAGAATATGCATCTGTATTAATATCATAAATCTTTTAGGTTGTATCAAGAGAACCAGGATGTCGAGGAACTTGGGAAACAGTTGTGAGCAGTCTTGGTGGAGTTGTGGCCAGCAGCAGTCGTCCATGGGGTCAGCATGTAGGGGCATTAATTGGCCTTCTGACACTGGGGGCCCCTGCTCTGTTAAACAGCCTCACACCCATTGCTCGATCCTATTATAATCGCCTAACACATGCTATCTCTCAGTCACCAACAGCTAGTACCGAGATATTCTAGATGCACATACATCTAATTGCCTATTATTGGTTAGTATTCCAAAAATTTTTGCAAAAATGAAATGGAAAATGCAGAAAGAATTTATGTAATGAAATTATTTACCTCTGTTTATTTTAGTGGTTGATGTTTAGTTGGAGGAAATGTTATGAAAATAATACATCTTATCTGTAGTGTCTGCGTGCCTCTGGCATAACAGTGATGGAGTGAATGATGGTGAAAGTGTTTCTTTTTGGGTTACCCTACCTTGGTGCTAAAAAAGTATGTACAGTGGTACTCGACATACGAGCAGCTCCCAACTCAACAATTATGTAAGTGTATTTCTGTAAGTGCTTTTGTAAGTGTATTTTTGGGGTCTGAAATGGATTAATCTAATTTACATTATTCCTATTGGGAACAAATTCGTTCGTATCGGCACTCGAACAGCATTCTGAAATGAATTAAGCTCGTAACTCGAGGTACCACTGTACATAGAATGGCAGTTGATTTTTTATTGAAAGCTCAACAATATTTAGTATTAAGTTTTTTAACACACCAGCTGTTCCCCACAAATCAGGGTAACCCAAACCATAGGAAACACATTCAACATCATTCACAACATAGGAATCACATTTAACATCGCTGCCTGGCCAAAAGTGTGCTGATATCACATTTAAGATGACCCTCCAAATAGCAACATCCTTATCCCTTCTTTTGAGTGCAGGCACTATATTTCTCACCTTCAGGACTAACGTCTGACTGACTGGTTTGCTTTAATTCCTTCATGAATGTTACCTTGCTTGCACTATAACAGTGCCTCAAGCTATAAGATCTACCGTATTTTTCAGCTTATTAGACACTTTTTTTCCATAAAATGTCTCCAAAAACCACCTTGCATCCTATAAACTGAAGGTCAGTGACGGGAGCTATAAGTTTAGGGTGTGGGGTGGGCTGTAGCTCTCCAAGTAACGTCTGATGCCAAGCCATTGAAACTAAAACAAGTCTTATAAGCCGCGAAATAGAGTATTTGTCTTCACTCCGATCAAGCTTGCTCACACAAGCTTGTTGGATGTTCAAACCTATTTTACCCTCTTCACCATAAATGTTACTTTGCTCACACTCCAACAGCACATCAAGTATTAAAAACCATTTGTCTCCATTCACTCCTATCAAATACGCTCACGCATGCTTGCTAGAAATCCAAGCCCCTCGCACACAAAACCTCCTTTACCCCCTCCCTCCAACCTTTCTTAGGTCGACCCCTACCCCGCCTTCCCTCCACTACAGATTTATACACTCGAAGTCATTCTGTTTCGTTCCATTCTCTCTACATATCCGAACCACCTCAACAACCCCTCCTCAGCCCTCTGGATAATAGTTTTGGTAATCCCGCACCTCCTCCTAATTTCCAGACTCCGAATTTTCTGCATTATATTCACACCACACATTGACCTCAGACATGACATCTCCACTGCCTCCAGCCTTCTCCTCGTTGCAACATTCATCACCCATGCTTCACACCCATATAAGAGTGTTGGTATAACTATACTCTCATACATTCCCCTCTTTACTTCCATGGACAAAGTTCTTTGTCTCCACAGACTCCGAAGTGCACCACTCACCTTTTCCCTCATCAATTCTATGATTTACCTCATCCTTCATAGACCCATCTGCTGATATGTCCACTCCCAAATATCTGAATACATTCACCTCCTCCATACTCTCTCCCTCGAATCTGATATCCAATCTTTCGTCACCTAATCTTTTTGTTAGCCTCATCACCTTACTCTTTCCTATATTCACTTTCAATTTTCTTCTTTACATACCCTACCAAATTCATCCACCAACCTCTGCAACTTCTCTTCAGAGTCTCCCAAAAGCACAGTGTCATCAGCAAAAGCAACTGTGACAACTCCCACTTTATATTTGATTCTTTATCTTTTAACCCCACACCTCTTGCCAAGACCTCGCATTCACTTCTCTTACAACCCCATCTATAAATATATTGAACAACCACGGTGACATCACACATCCTTGTCTAAGGCCTACTTTTACTGTGAAATAATCTCCCTCTCCACACACTCTAACCTGAGCCTCACTATCCTCATAAAAACTCTTCACTGCTTTCAGTAACCTACCTCTTATTCCATACACCTGCAACATCTGCCACATTGCCCCCCTATCTACCCTATCATACGCCTTTTCCAAATCCATAAATGCCACAAAAACCTCTTTACCCTTATCTAAATACTGCTCACCTATATGTTTCACTGTAAACACTTGGTCTACACACCCCATACCTTTCCTAAAGCCCCCTTGTTCATCTGCTATCCTGCTCTCCGTCTTACTCTTAATTCTTTCAATAATAACTCTACCATACACTTTACCTGGTATACTCAACAGACTTCTTCTTCTTTCAACACGTCGGCCGTTTCCCACCAAGGCGGGGTGGCCCAAAATGAAAAACGAAAGTTTCCCATTTTACATTTAGTAATATATACAGGAGAAGGGTTACTAGCCCCTTGCTCCCAGCATTTAGTCGCCCCTACGACACGCATGGCTTACGGAGGAAGAATTCTGTTCCACTTCCCCATGGAGAACTCAACAGACTTATTCCCCTATAATTTTTGCACTCTCTTTTGTCCCCTTTGCCTTTATACAAAGGAACAATACACACTCTCTGCCAGTCCCTAGGTACCTTACCCTCTTCCATACATTTATTAAATAATAGCACCAACCACTCCAAAACTATATCCCCACTTGCTTTTAACATTTCTATCTTTATCCCATCAATCCCAGCTGCATGTAAAAATATTCATCATATTAGAACATGATGACACTGGTAGGATTATTATTACAATCAAAACTAAGCATTAAACCCACAAGGGTCAGACACTGGTAAGAAATTAGCTAATAATTTTCACAAACAATTCATCCACAACTTCTATCTTTCAGGCTGGCCTAGTGAATGTCATGACCACCTTTGTGAGAAGCCTTCCAGATAGCATAGTGATGTTTTCATCCTCTAAATCATCATCATGTGTCTCTACAAACACAGTCTCCCCAATCGGAATTGTTGATGGTGATGTGACATTTGAGCAAATACAGGAGATATATAAATTAGGAGAGGAATCATATGGATCTGCTTTCATTCTCCAGATTCCTGGAGTGTATCTCTGTTGTACACCTAACCAGGTTCCAAGTTTCTTACAATCTTCTGTCTACCGTGATCAAGCAATATCAGGAGATGCACTTCTCAATCCACCTGCAGCTAAACGATCCAGATCCAAGCTCCATCAGTCTACAAGCAAACCTAGGCCAAGAAGAAATCAACCATATTCTCCATCTCAGCTATTTGATGGATACAAAGCCCTTACTGAAATGAGGTCACACATACAAATGAATATTAGAGGCTGTTGGAAAAAAAGCATAAACAAACTTAAAAGAAGAAATTCCTCTTTTCCTGCAGTTATTCCTCATGCTCACCGTCCACTCCTTGCTCGCTATTGTTCTCGTCTCACTGGTTGTATGCCTCATAATACTTTTACAAGACCATTATTTTCACCTTTAAAACCAGGATACACTTTGCAGTATCTTCTCCTCTGAACTGTTTTCAATTTATTTTATATAGGGTTAGCCCATGTCTTTTTTAATAAAAAAATAATGCAACCTTTAATATTAATGTAGGAATACACCTGCTTGAGCTGACAGTGATCATCCTGTGTCCATAAATAATTTTATCACATATTATTACCATCAGAACTAAGCGCTAAGCCCACAAGGGTCATACAACACTGCTTTTATTGATAATTATTGTTAAAATTCTTAAGTTTCTTTATCTGTATACAGTGGACCCTCGGTTTTCGTTGAAAATTCTTTCCAGAATGCTGTTCGAGTGCCGTTACCGAAGGAATTTGTTCCCATAAGTACAAATGTAAGTCAGATTAGTCGTTTCAGACCCCCAAAATACACTTACAAAAGCTCTTACAAAAATACACTTACATAATTGTTCGAGTTTGGAGGTGAACGAAAACCGAGGGTCCACTGTATTTGTTTTTTGGTGGTTGGCTAACACCTGGCTACTGAGCTCTCTTTTCTCTGCTGTCATTCACTGTCTATAGTTATGATATGCTTTGAGGCCTTACTGCTCTACCTCATTTTTTCATCTATTCCAGCAGTCTACAAGTATTTTCAAAAAAATAATTTCTTGTGTATTACGTAGTTAAATTAAACCATGTATACTTGTAAAGCTTGGATTGTACAGGAAATACCTGTAGTAGGAAAGCTCTATAGCCTAAACAATTCATTCCAAATACCGTATTTTATGGCGGTGTTGAGGACGCCCCCATCTCCCCCCCTCCCCCCAAGTCTGATTGGCTAAATTTTGGAAAAAAAAAAGAAACTGTATCCATGGTAATAACGGTAATAAAGTTATGTTAAGCCTGAGGTACACATATAAAAACATGTGTTGATGGTTCTTTCTGCATTTTTTTTATCACTGACGCAGCTGACTGGCAGGTTTGCCAGTCAGCTTAAACAAATTATCATACTTAACCCTTAAACTGTCCACACGTAGATATACGTTCACGTGCGTAGCTGACCGAACATAGAGCTATGTTTTATTTTTCATTCCTTCAAATTTAGTGCGATAGGCCTGAGTCGCCTAGACATAAGAGAATGGGTCTGTGCCCTCAGTGTGCGCAGTATTAAAAAAATCTGGGACCACTTAGTACCTTGTGGGAGCACCAGTTCGATTGAGTGCCAGCTAGAGCAAATAGTGTGGCAAACACCGGGGATTCAATGATGTTATGTCACATTAACACTCCCCTTATAAGAGGAAAGTAAAAATAGGTTAGATAAATACATGAGTGGCTGTGGGTGGGTGTGAGTTGGACCTGACTAGCTTGTGCTACTAGGTCTGATGCCATGGTCCTTCCTTCAGAGGATGTGACCTGACTAGGTGGGTCATTGGTCTAAGTTGGGGGGGTGACATGGACCTGCCTTGCATGGGCCAGTAGGCCTGCTGCAGTGTTCCTTCTTTCTTATGTATTCGGCAGGCTGGCTGTCTCTCTATCTGTCTATAACTCTATCTGTCTATATCTCTATCTGTCCATATCTTTGTCTGTCTATATCTTTATCTGTCTATATCTTTGTCTGTCTATATCTTTGTCTGTCTATATCTTTGTCTGTCTATATCTTTGTCTGTCTATATCTTTGTCTGTCTATATCTTTGTCTGTCTATATCTTTGTCTGTCTATATCTTTGTCTGTCTATATCTTGTCTGTCTATATCTTTGTTGTCTATATCTTTGTCTGTCTATATCTTTGTCTGTCTATATCTGTCATTTTTGTCTGTCTATATCTTTGTCTGTCTATATCTTTGTTGTCTATATCTTTGTCTGTCTATATCTTTGTCTGTCTATATCTTTGTCTGTCTATATCTTTGTCTGTCTATATCTTTGTCTGTCTATATCTTTGTCTGTCTATATCTTTGTCTGTCTATATCTTTGTCTGTCTATATCTTTTTCTGTCTATATCTTTGTCTGTCTATATCTTTGTCTGTCTATATCTTTGTCTGTCTATATCTTTGTCTGTCTATATCTTTGTCTGTCTATATCTTTGTCTGTCTATATCTTTGTCTGTCTATATCTTTGTCTGTCTATATCTTTGTCTGTCTATATATCTGTCTATATCTATATGTCCTATATCTCTGTCTCTCTCTCACATGTACACATAAGTACAGTTATTATACATAGTGTAAATTACCTAGGATAACCCAAACATTCCAGGCAAAGTGCTATACAATGCTTGTAGATATAATACATAATAAGCATGGAAACCCCTGGCAAGTAATACGCATCGTCACTTCTGCATCGTGTATAATACCTGTTGGCTTACGAGACGCACTCTGAGACTGAGACAAGCAGACAGAAAGACATACACAGGCAGACAGATAAGCAGAGTTAGACAGGCATAAGCAGAGCTAGACAAACAGACAGATAGATAGACAGACAGACAGACAGATAGACAGACAGAGAGATACAGACAGATAGACAGACAGACAGATATTGAAAAAGGGAGGGTTTCCTCCAGCACTGCTGACATTTATTAAATGTCACTGGGCTGTCAAGAGTTATCTGACACTTGTCAACACACCATTCTTCAAGGAGTTTCATATATACTCCAGGATGTCTAAAACATTGCTGGGACCTATAAATACTTTGTATATATTTATAGACAATAGTAAATGACCAAGGAAGGTGAAACTGTTCACCTGTTGGTGTGATTGTGACTATTTGAGTACTATTTCAGTACATAATATTAGTGTTAGAACAAAGATTGGCTATGAAATCATTAGTATAGTATCATTTTGTTAATTTGAAATAAAATATATAACTAGAAGAAACTCAATAAATTTCTCTAGTATTGTTATTTTACTAGTATAGCATCAACATATTGTAACTTGAAATAAAATATACAACTAGAATAAACTCAACCAATTTCTCTAGTATTGTCTTTTTAATAGTATAGTATAATCATATTGTAATTTGAAATAATATATAACTAGAATAAACTCAATCAATTTCTCTAGTATTAAGTACTTAGTGAATAAGTCTTTAGAATAAGCTGCCCCTAATGCCATGGCATGCCAGTGGCTCTCCTTGCATTACAGTTTTATAATTGTAACTACCAATAACTATGTATACTTGTAACTTGCAACGAAATAAAAATATTATTATATTATTATTATTATTATTATTATTATTATTATAAGAACTATTGTAAATTGTAATTATTAGAACATAAAAATTATATAAATTAAAATAAAAACTAGAAAAAAAGTATATCGGCATTACTTCTGCAAGTGGCAGGACTTGATGTTGCCGTCAGGTGAGCATCCAGTACCAAATTGGCGGGCTTATATCTCGGTAAGTACTAGCCCCCAATTTTTTTTTTTTAGCCTATCCTGTTTATAAAAATGTGCTCTTCATTTAAAAAAAAAAATTCAAAATATTCGGTCAGCTACGCGAGTGAACGTATATCTATGTGTGGACAGTTTAAGGGTTAATAACATGTGTGTAAATTACATAGGATAATCCAAAAAGTCAGACAAGTGACTTATTTCCATTGGGGCCTTGATTTCTACTGGGGTCCTTGATTTTTGTTATCTTTGTGTAATGAATAGTTCTTCAGTTTTCTTGTGCTTGGAAGCATTTTTATGTCTTTTAGTTTGTGGTTGTCTTCTTACCACTGTTGCCATACTCGAGACTGCGCTCTCCCATCTCTGCATTGGCAATACAGCTAGCCCTCCACTTTCGCGAGCTTCGAACATTCGCGAATGCCCAGCCGCTCAATCACATACAGTGGACCCCTGGTGTTCGTGATGCTCCAAACTCGAACAATTATGTAAATGTATTTTTGTAAGTGTATTTTTGGGGGTCTAAAAGGACTAGTCTAATTTACATTATTCCTTATAGGAATAAATTTGTTTGGTAATGGCACTTGAACAGCATTCTGGACCGGAAAAATCACGAAAACCGGGGGTCCACTGTACAATATTTTACAATGCTTTCATGTGTTTTATGATTGTTCGTGGTTCAATAGGTTAAGGAAGCAGTATTGTTAGGCTACGTAAAGACCCTCATTTAGCACGACTTTATGTTGCGCGTTTTGGGTATTACGCGATTGAAGAATTGCGGCACATTTTTATCTAACACGACGTAAACCTTATATTACGCGATTCGCTGGAGGGGAAAAATTTTGAGCGCGCGGTCGCCTGCGGTAGGTTAAACCATTGAGTCAGTGGGGGTCCTACTGAGGGTGGCTATGAGCCACAACAAGTGTTTAATGCTGACGAGACAAGTGTTTTCTGGAAGAAAATGCCAACATGAACTTATATCAGTCAGCAAGAGAAAAGTGCACCAGGCTTCAAGACAGCAAAGGATCGCTTCACCTTGCTCCTTTTGGGTAATGCATCAGGTGATTTCAAGTGTAAGCCCATGGTTATTTACCGCTCTAAGAATCCTCATGCTTTGAGGAAAAGGGAATTTGTTTTTCCTTCCCACAAACTGTAAGTTTATTCAGGTATACAGAGATAGTTACATTGATTATCATACATAGCAGCATATGTGTAGAGAACCTAGGATAACCCAAAGTGTTATCCCAGAGAACCTAGGTTAACCCAAAGTGTTATCCTAGAGAACCTAGGATAACCCAAAGTTTGGGTTATCCTAGGTTCTCTACACATATGCTGCTATGTATGATAATTTTTGTAACTGTATCTGTGTATACCTTAATAAACTTACAGTTTGCAGGAAGAAAAAACAAATAACCATTCCCTCAAGAGGCCGGTGCTAATGTTGTGGAACAGCTGGGGAGACCACCAGCCTTCCCATGCTACCCCCTCACAACACCCCACCATCCCAGCATTCTTATTCCATACGCGTCAAGCCAGCTGTTTGTGAAGAATAAGAGAGTGAATTGTGTTTTGATCTTTAAATTACTATATCTTATATCTGCCAAGCAATCATGTCACCCAGTAGGCATACCAGTGTTGCTCAAAGTGGCAAGAAAAGGTATAAGCATTTATTAAGTCTTAGAATTAACGAAGAAAACAAAGATATTAGACAAGACATAACCTGTGGCTGTAATGAAGTGTTACTTTGTACACATAAAAAGATGTAAACATAAGTTTGTGTGACTAACTTACTGGACTGACTTACTGAATGACTTGACTGACTGACTTACTGAATGACTTGACTGACTGACTTACTGAATGACTTGACTGACTGACTTACTGAATGACTTGACTGACTATTTTATTTAATGACTTGACTGACTCCCTTACGGGGAAAGACTTGACTGACTGACTTACTGAATGATTTTTACGACGATTTACTGAATGATTTGGGGCTGACTGACTGACTTACTGAATGACTTGACTGACGGGGCTTACTAAGTTTTTACTGACTTACTGAATTTTGACTGACTTAATGAATGACTTGACTGACTTACGGGAATGATTTGGGGCTGACTGACTTACTGAATGATTTGGGACTATTTTTTTTTCTGGGGGGCTTGACTGATTTTATTGAATGTTTTGACTGATTTACTGAATGTTTTTTACTGACTTATTTTAATGTTTTGCCCGATTTTTCGGGAATGTCTTGACTCCCCTTTAATGTTTTGGGGCTGACTTACTGAACCCCCTTTCCCGGATTTATTTTGAATGTTTTGGGACTGATTCTAATGTCTTGACCGACTGACTTACTGAAGGGGCTTGACTGACTGACTTACTGAATGTTTTTACTGACTGACTTACTGAATGATTTGGGACGGGGCTGATTTTGGGGAAAGATTTGCCCTGACGGGATTTTCCCTTACTGAATGACTTGACGGGGCTGACTGACTTACTGAATGACTTGACTGACTGACTGACTTACGAATGACTTGACTGACTGACTTCCCGAATGTCTTTGACTTACTGAATGATTTGATTTGACTTAATGAATGATTTGGGGCTGACTTACTGAATGACTTGACGGGGCTGACTTACGGGGAAAGATTTGGGACTGTTTGATTTAAATTGGAATGATTTTGACTGACTTACTGAATGTCTTGACTGACTTACTGAATGTCTTGACGGGGCTTACTGAATGTCTTGATGATTTACTGAATGTCTTGCCCGACTTATTGAATGTTTTGGGACTGACTTACTGAATGTCTTGACGGGGCTTACTGAATGTTTTGGGGCTGCCCCTTTCTGAATGTCTTGACTGACTTACTGAATGTCTTGACTGACTTACTGAATGTCTTGACTGACTTACGGGGAAAGTCTTGACTGATTTAAATGAATGTCTTGACTGATTTAAACAATGTCTTGACTGACTTACTGAATGTTTTAAATTGGGCTTCCCCGAATGCCTTGACTGACTTACTGAATGTTTTGGGACTGATTTGAATGTCTTGACTGATTTTCTGAATGTCTTGACTGACTTACGAATGTCTTGACGGGGTTTAAATGAATGTCTTGACTGACTTACTGAATGTCTTGACTGACTTACTGAATGTCTTGACTGATTTAAATGAATGTCTTGACGGGGCTTACTGAATGTCTTGACTGACTTTTTTAATGTTTTGGGGCTGACTTACTGAATGTCTTGACTGATTTAAATGAATGTTTTGACTGACTTACTAAAATGTCTTGACGGGACTTACTGAATGTCTTGACTGACTTACTGAATGTCTTGACTGATTTAAATGAATGTCTTGACTGACTTACTGAATGTCTTGACTGACTTACGGGAATGTCTTGACTGACTTACTGAATGTTTTTTACTGGGCTTTGAATGTTTTGGGGCCGACTTACGGGAAGGGGCTTAATTGACGACTTCCCAAATGATTTGGGACCGACGGGGCTTTAAAAGACCTTAACTGACTTACGGGAAGGGGGTTTACTTAGGGAATGACTTGACGGGGCTTACTGAATGACTTGACTGATTTTATTGAAACTTGATTGACTTCGGGGAAGATTTTATTAAAGTTAGAGACACTAATAAACCATCGACTTCTTTTCCCAAAATTTCCTACTATCCACCCCAGCCCAGTAAGGCCACACCCATAACCTCTCCACCTCTTCACAATCATCCACAAACATTAGCCCCCACAATTTAAGGTAAATACTATTATTTCTGTTACATTTGAAGTCTTAAGCAGAAAAAACAAAATAATACATCACGATAATGAACTACAATTTCATATTCTCTCTTATATTTGTAAGATCTGTTGGTCAAAAAAAAATTGTTTGGCTTTTTGGGGGCTCTCAGGGAAAGTAACCCTTTTTTTCCCATGTTTTTTTTTCTAAAACGATTTTTTGCTAAACGACGGGAACGTAATTTCCCAAAAGAGGGCCTACTGTATATACAACGGTTTTGGTTTGGGGGAGCATGCCATATGCTTTTCCCAAAGGGGGGAAAGGGGGGACTTTTTATAGTACACCCTTTGGGGGGAAACAGGGAAATGATAGTGAAAAAGACAATGATAGGTTGAATTGGGAAAGAAAAATGCCAACTCTTTTAGTGGTAGTGGTGCCAGGCGGAGGCACCAGCAGTGGACCATGCTGGCCCCGACGCGCTGAGTCACCCCCAGCTACAAAAAACCCCCTCACCCACCCCCCAAACCCCCCCCAAAAACCCCAACCTCCACTTCCACAACCCCCCCAACCACCTGTAAATATCCAGTCCCACCAGCAGACCCACCTTGGGGGGCAAAAAACAATTTTTTTCCCAGCCCCCCCCCAGTTTGATGAAAGAAAAGTGGAATCCCATTTTGTCCACTTGGGAACAATCCCCGTGAACTGGAATGTTTTTTAATTATTCTTTTGATAAACCCCCTGATGGGGTAAATATTTTGGGGAAAACAAAGATACTACATACAACCATGGCAAACACAATACTTTCACCAACATCACGCCTCAACAGGGGAAAGAGACAACTGTGGCTGAGATGATCTTTTTTTTGCCAAAAGTTTAGCCAATGTTTAAGCACAGTGTCAAATCATACTGGTCGACAGACCGCCTGATTGCAACACCAGGTTTCAGTGATATAATATCAGTGAATCGATTTGTGCCCCAAAAGGATGCTACACTTTTCAGAAAAAACCACCCCTGACAGAAACGACAGGTTATATAAGATTAGAAATATGTTTCGTATCGGGAAAAGAAATTAAATTTTTTTTTATCCCTTCAGGAAGCTTGTCATTGACGAGTCACTGATTCTTTTTAAAGATAGACTGTTTTTTCAAGCAGTATATACCAAGCAAGAGGAAACGTTTTTTTGGATAAAGTTTTTTGTGCTTTGTGATTGCTCCAGTGGTTTTGATTGATATTATTGTGTACACTGGAAGTTATACATTGCAAGATACCAGGAGGTTATTGGGTATCTCTGGTGATGTGGTTAGAACAATGATGGAACCATATTTTTGGAAGGGGCATATATTATATACAGGTACCCCTCAACATTCGCGAGGGTTAGGGATCAAGAGCCTCAGGATTTTGGGAAAATCGCGAATGTTTGGTGCCCCAATATATTGTGGGGAAATATAATACAATATTTTTTTCCCTTTAACCTATTGAACCATGAACAATCAAAAAACACATATAAACATCGAAAAAATAATGTACTATATACATGTTATTTTGACATGAGCTGGCTGGGGAGGGAGGCCTTTAGTATAATTATACAATAAGTATTTTATAGTTTGTGAAGTTGGGGAACCACACACAATGCTTCATCTCCTCTGCTGTAGCTCCCCCCATTTTTTAATGATGCCAAATTTTGGGAATTAAATATGTATACATTAGAAAAAAAAAAATGAAACTCCAACTTCATAACTTTTTTTTTAATTTCAAACTTATATATTACAGAACACAATAAAAAAGTAAAATGCACATACAACGAGTTGCTTACAAAAAAATATTTTTAAATTCACCATCTAACATCGTTACAAGTGGGAGGAGCTATTGGAGGGAGGGAGGGGCAGTAACATTCAGTGTCGGGGTGAGTCGTCATGGGTGTTGGATGTTAGCCTTAGTGCTAATAAAATTTTGGGAAAATTACTTTAAATTTAGTAACAAAGGTTTTTACCCCATTAATTTTTTAAGTAGAAACATGATAAATAATACTTAACTGTACAGCATGCTGAAATTAAAAATATTCCAATTTTTGAGGGGTGAACACGTCACTTATAAAATGCCTTATCAAACATGTTTTAAAAACTTTGTCGTAAGAACAAATGCAATATATTGTAGGGAAAAAAAAAATAATAATTTTGTTTTGGGGGGCCCCTAAATGTCAGCTACCAAATACTGATAACATTTAAAGTGCTCCAGATCAATTATTATAAATTATTATTATTCTAAAAAAATAAATGCTTTTTTTTGCATTTGTTCTTACGACAAGAGTGATTTAGGCATGTTTCCTTTTTTTATGTAAACATTTATATGGTATGTCTGGGGCCTGCTCTCTTTCCCTCATATAATATGGCATATATTATTAATTTCAGCATCTTTTTTACAGTTCTAGGGTATGTATTTATCATGTTTCTGATATCAATTTTAAAAAAATGTAATAGATAGATAACCTTTATTTAGTACATTCATTACTTACTGCTTCCTTTAAACCCATTGAACCATGAACAATCATAAAAAGCATGAAAAAAATAAAATATTGTACTATTAAGGGACTACATACATGTTATACTGTAGTTTAATAACAAATAATGAACAAAAAAACACCAGTGGGGTGAGTAGTGGGTGGGCTTTTTGGGGCGGAGGGAAGGGGGAGTAGGGACGCTTTTGGGGGGCGGGGAAAATTAAAATGAGGTGGCTGGGGAAATTTTGGGGTCGGGGAAATTTGCGAATGTGTGAAGCCCCAAAGTAGAAAAAGCAAAGTTGGGATACCTGTACAGATAACTGGTACACAAGCCCTCCCCAGTGATTTTTCAGTGAACTTACAGATGTGTGCAGAACAGTGCGTGGAAACGTAAGGATATGCCAAGGTTCAATGCAGGCACTGAGAGGTCAGGTGCAAGCGTTTGCTGCCAATGACATCATGGCATTTGGGGGCATGACAAACGAGATGTCACATTGTTGTCATCTATTCACCCTAACGAAATGACAGACACTGGCAGGGTGAGTAGAGAGACCGATGAACCCATTCTAAAAACCCCCAGCTGTGATTGACTAACGCTCAATATGTGATTAGTGGACAAAAGTGACATGCAAATTGGGTTTGTTTATTGTGTTCGGGAAGAGTTACAAGTGGTACATAAAACCCTTTTTTACATTCTGGGCATTACCATGCTCAATGCTTATAATATTTATAAGTTGAAGACCACAAACAAAACCACCATATGGCTTTTAAATTTTTTTTGTCTGTCAAGGGCAAATAATATTCAAGTACCAAGGAGCAACACCTGCAATAGAAACACGCCCCAAAAAAAGTCATCAACACCTATGTAGCTTGGGGCTGACCCCTGCAAAACCCCAAATAGGTGAGTACAAATAGGTGAGTACCTCCCTCTCGTCTGAGGCCTGGTGGGGAACACTTCCTAACAAAAATGCCTGCTACTGCTTGCAAGAAAAAAGGGTCAGGGAAAAGGTGTTTTGTCTTTCACATACAAAAAGCGCCCACAACAACGAAAAAAACTCGCTTTTGTGTGTGGAATGTGAAACACCACTGTGCATAGAACCATAATTCAGAGACTTCCACAGGCTGCAGAACTTCTAGAAACATGTCCAGTGACTCTTTTGTATTATATATGATTGAACAATATAAATAACTAATATTTGTTATTGTTAAAATTTTAAATACATTGTGTAAACAAATTAGTGAAAGAAACTTCATGTGAATATTGTGTAATAAATAGTGAGTGAATATTTGAAAAAAAGCATTTTTATTGGTCTCACAGGCCATAAAAATTATTTCCAAAAAAAAAAAATTCGATCAGAAAAAAATCCAAGAAAGAAAAAAAAATTACCGGGGGATCACATTAAAAGTTGCCACACCGGTTCCATTTTTGTCAACTTCAACCCCCTTATCTCGGTGAGTATTGGGTCGCAAAATGTATTTTTTTTTCCCATTAGATTTAGAAAAAACTATCATTTCATAAGAAAATTTTTTTTTTTTTTTTTAAAATTTATGGACCCTGAGAACGAGATTCGGGGACCCCCTTGGACCCTGAAAGGGTTAAAATAAAAAATAGAAAAAAAATATATCGGCAATACTTTGCAAGCAATAGGGCTTGATTTTCCGGGGTGAGCATCCACCACCAACTTGTCGGGGGTTATATCTTTGGAAGTTTATTTTATTTTTTTTTTCCCCATCGGCCGATTCCCCCCCCAAAACAGGGTGGCCCAAAAAAAAAACTTCCATCATCATTCACCCATAAATGTCTTGCCAGAGGGGGTTTTTTCACAAACAGTTATAAAACTGCAACTTTAAAACCCCCCCCCTTTTAGAGTGCAGACACTGTACTTTCCATCTCCGGGCCAAGCCCGGGGCCCGCCGGCCCTGAATCCCTTCATAAATGTTACTTTTCTCACACTCCAACAGCACGTCAAGTATTAAAACCATTTTTTCCATTCCCCCTTTTATAAAATTCGCTCACACATGCTTGCTGGAAGTCCAACCCCTGGGAAAAAAAAATTTCCTTTACCCCCTCCCCCCAAACCCTTTTCCTGGGCCACCCCCTACCCCCCCTTTTCCTCCCTACAGATTTATCCCCCGGGTTTATTCTGTCTCTTTCCATTCTCTCTACATGTCCGAACCCCCTAAACCAACCCCCCCCAGCTCTCTGGAAATAGTTTTGGAACCCCGACCCCCCCCCTAATTTCCAAACTCCGAATTCTCTGCATTATATTCACCCAAAATTGACCTAACAGACATTCCACTGCCTCCAGCCTTCTCCCCTTTGCAACATTCATCACCCATGCTTCACACCCATATAAGAGTTTTGGAAAACTATCCCCCAAATTTTTTCCCCTTTTTTACTTCCAGGAAAAATTTTTTTGTTCCACAGACCCCGAAGTGCCCACTCCCCCTTTTCCCCCCTCATCAATTCTATGATTCACCTCATCCTTAAAAAGACCCATCTGCTGACATGTCCACTCCCAAAAGGGGGAATACTTTCACCCCCTCCATACTCTCTCCCTCCAATTTATATCCAATTTTTCTCACCTAATCTTTTGTTATCCTCATCACCTTACTTTTTTTTCCTATATTCACTTTCAATTTTTTTTTTACACACCCTACCAAAATTATCTTTCCCAAAAGCAATTTTAAAAATTAAAAACTTCATAAAAAAGGGGGAATTTTTGGGAACAACTCCCACTTTTTTTTTAAAATTTTATCTTTTTTAACCCCCACACCCCCTTCCAAGACCCCCCCGCATTCACTTCTTTACAACCCCATCTATAAATATATTGAACAACCACGGGGACTTTACACATCCTTGTCTAAGGCCCACTTTTCCCCCGGGAAAAGCCCCCTTCCCCCCCTACACACCTAACCTTTACCCCCACAAACCTAAAAAACTTTTTTCACTGCTTTTCAGTAACCTCCCCCCCTATTCCATACACCTGCAACATTTCCCCCAAATTTTTCCCCCTATCCACCCTATCATACCCTTTTCCCCCAAAACCAAAAGGGCCCCAAAACCTTTCCCCCCTTTTCCCAAAAACTGTTCACCATATGTTTCACTGTAAACACTTGGTCTACACCCCCCCCCCCTTTTTCCAAAACCCCCCCTTTTTCATCTGCTATCCTGTTTTTGGGTTTTTCTTTTAATTTTTCAAAAAAAACCTACCATACATTTTTTCCAGGTACACTCAACAGACTTTTTCCCCAAAAATTTTTGTCCCTTTTTTCCTTTATACAAAGGAACAATTTCACCCCCTTTTCCAACCCTTTTGGTACCCCCCCCTTTTTTCCCTACATTTATTAAAAAAAGCACCAACCCCCCCCAAAAAATATACCCCCCCCTGCTTTTAACATTTCTATCTTTATCCCATCAATCCCAGCTTCCTTTCCCCCCTTTTATTTTACCCACTGCCTCACGAACTTCCCCCCACTCACAACTTGGGTCTTCCAACTCCTACAAGATGTTATTCCTCCTTGCCCTTTACACAAAACCAGTTTCCCCCGTCTTCATCAACATTTAAAAACCCTCAAAATTTTCCCTCCATTTTCCCCGATACCCCTAATTTCCCATTTAATAACTCCCCTCTCCTATTTTTAACTGTCAAATCCATTTGTTCCCTGGGCTTCCTCAACTTATTAATCTCACTCCAAAATTTTTTCCTTATTTTCAACAAAATTTTTTCATAACATCTCACCCACTCTCTTTTGCTCTTTTTTTACATTGCTTCACCACTCTTTTTTAACCTTTTTTTTCCCCATATATTCTTCCCTCCTTGCATCACTTCTATTTTGTAAAACCTCTCATATGCTAACCTTTTTCCCCCTTTTACTACTTTCTTTACATCATCATTCCCCCAAAGGGTTTTCTTCCCTCCCGCACCCACTCGCCTGTAACCACAAACTTCGGAACACTCTAACACTACATTTTTAAACCCTCCCCCATACATCTTCAAATTTTTGCCTCACTAGCCCATCTATCCTCCAATAGTTGTTTATATTTTACCCTAACTCCCCCTTTTTAGTTTATAAACCTTCCCCCTTTTTTACTTACTGCTTCTTTTTTCCCTTTGTATCCCATCTCCCTTTTTACCCCACTGTAGCTATAATTAAAAAGTGATCTGATATATCTGTCCCCTCTATAAACATGTACATCCGGGAAGTCTACCAACAGTTTTTTTTATCTACCAATACATAGTCCAACAAACTACTGTCATTACGCCCCCACATCATATCTTGTATACTTATTTATCCCTTTTTTGTAAAATATGTATTACCTATAAACTAAACCCCCTTTTTATACAAAGTTCAAAAAGGGCCCCATTATCATTTACACCTGGCACCCCAAACTTACCTACCACACCCTCTCTACATGTTTCCCTACTTTAACATTTAGGTCCCCTACCACAATTACTTTTCTCACTTGGTTTAAAAGTTCCTATACATTCGCTTTAAAATCTCCCAAAAACTCTCTCCCCCACCCTCTCTTCTCCAGGTGCATAACACGCTTATTATGACCCACTTTTCGATCCGACCCTTTTTTTTTTAACCACAAAAACCCTTTAATTTACACATTTATATTCCCTCTTCTCCTTCCATAACTGATCCCCAACAATTTACCCCTTCCTTAGCTCTAACTGGGGCTCAAAATACTCCTGACTTAATCCCATTTATTTCTCCCCCCCTGAAACTCGCTACCCCCTTCAGTTTGTTTCCCCCTTTTTGGGCCAGAACATCCAACTTTTTTCATTCATAAAATCAGCAACCCTCTCTTTTTTACATCCGACCAATCCACGCACATTCAAACAACCCAGTTTTATAAAAAATTTTTCTTTTTTCTTTTTAGTAAATGTGTACAGGGGGGAAGGGGTTACCAGCCCATTGCTCCGGGATTTTAGTCGCCCCATACGACACGCATGGCTTACGGAGGAAAGATTCTTTTTCCCCTTAACCATGGACAAAGAAAAAAAAAAAAAGAAAAAAAGCTATTAAGAAAAAAAAGAAAAACCCCAGATGTGTGTATGTATATATATGCATGTGCATGCCTGTGTAGTGTGACCTAAAGGTAAGTAGAAGTACAGGGAATTTTGACTTTTCGATATTAATCCGTCAGAGAGGGCATAAACTTTAAAGGGGAAACAATTTCCCCGAATCAATTTTCCCCCTAAGAAATAATGGGAAAAAAATTTAATCCTTCCAAACTTCCAAAAATAGTTAAATAAAATATTTTTTTGAACTTTTTTTACATTAAATAATACACAATTTAATGAAAGAATACCTAAATACACATGTAAATATTGTACAAAACATGTCACTTTCATTTATTGAAGAGTTGTTGATGTGTAGGGCGGAGGACGGGGGAAGGTGGAGTAGTATGCTAGTGTTTGGAAGGGGAATCCCCCCCATTAACACTGCAGGTACCAAGTTCTTTTTTGGGGTTACTTCCCCTTTTTTTTTCCACTAGGACCAGCTTGAGAGTCACTGGACCTCTTTTTAACAATAAATTTGTCCAGGGAGCCTGTGTCTGGCGATTCTTTTAAAAAATCCCTGAAGTGGGGCACCACCAGTAAAGGCTTCACTTTGCAATCACCACTGGCATTAGCAAAAAGCATCAAAGTTTGCCTGTTTTTTCATAGGCTTTAATGTCCTTTGGGTGTGCCTTTTTTCCCGAGTAATGAAGGTCCTGTTATTTTTTTCCAAAAAAGGCCTGTTTCATCACAATTAAAACCCTTTTTGGGGGGGGAATTTTCCCCGCCCCCTATGTACCCTGGAATTCAGGCACATATTTTTTAGCCGCAATTTTTTCAGAACTGGCTGCCTCACCATGCCTCACAACACTATGTATGCCACTTCGATTCTTAAATTTGGGAAAACCCGCCTCTGCTGGCTTTTTAAAATTTGCCCCACTTCAGCACTCGTTGGGCATTTTCTTTAAAAAGAAACATGCAACTGCCTTGTTTTTTCACATATTATTGCCCCCGAAACAGTATCTCCTGCTAACTGTTTTCTGATCCACACCAACAACAACCTTTTCCCCATCTTCCAGCACTTTGTGGTCTGTGTTTTTGGGAAAACAGATGAACCTTTTGCCCAAAAGTTTTCCCTTTATTTTACATGAATTTTCTTTGGGCCCCAATGGTAGGAAGGTAGAAAAGGCTTTTCCATACAGCCTGGCCAGCCCCACTGATACGCACTCCACTTTCATATTTTTCTATTATCTCCCCTTTTTCAGTTCTATCGTACATGTATTTCTGTTCCTCTTGCCACAGGCTTACCACTGGATCTTTCCCCTTTGGGCCCATGGTAGCTTATTTTTGCAGTTGCCAGCACTAAAAAAAGTGGAATAAAAGACAAATATACTGGTATGAATGCGTGGGGGGTGGGTGGTCCTTTTTGCTTGTAAACAATAGCACACTGACGCTTCCCCCGGAGGGCGTTTAGCTGGGCGCCACGCGGAAAATCCGGGACGTAATGTCGCACGCAAACATCATTACTCGCAATCATTTTTTTTCGTTATAAATATCAAACTCGAAAATATCGTAAGATGACAGCATCGTAACACGAGGTATGACTGTATTATGGTCACTAGTTTCGGCCACAACCTCCCTTTAAAATACGACACTCCCATCGGTGTTAGAACTGTCAATGGGGAACAAAAATGTTCCAATTTTTTCGAGGAGTGAGGAGTTTTTACCCAGGCATGGTAACAAGGTGTACTTTGGGCCCCCGGGACACGTCCGGGACGAATGTCGTTTCACGAAACAAAAAATCGTTACCCCAACCCTTTTTTTTTCCGGTTATTTAATATTGAAAAAATCATAAGATGACAGCATCAAAAAACGAGGTATGACTGTAGCTTTGATATACCTGTTATCCAGCGTGTTTATGAGACAGAATAAAGACACCAGCAATCCTACCATCAAAAAAAGTTTCAGGTTTTTTTTCACAGTCACCTGGCAGGATAATAGTACCTTTCCCCGGGTGGTTTCTATCTACCAACCTACTACTGGCCCTAAAAAATTTTTTTTTTGATCCTTTATAAAAATGTCCTCTTTTTTTTAAAAAAAAAAAAAATTTAAAAAATTCGTATCATACGTGAGTGAACGTAGATTCGGGGGTGGACAGTTTAACCCTTTTAGGGTCGAGAGGCCCCTCCCAAACTTGTTCTCAGGGTCGAAAATTTTTTAGAAAAAAATTTATTTTTTTTTTGGGGAATGATAGAGAATCTTTTCCCCATCATAATGCCAAAAAAAAAATTTTGAAATTTTTATAGAAAACAAAGGGGTTATGCTCTTGCGGT
>WNWK01015806.1:0-46686 GCA_009830355.1 Cherax destructor | reverse complement strand
ACCAAATTCGAAAGCCAAAACCCCCAGGAGGACCAGGAAGAGTTGAGGCCCCCATAGGACCCCCAGACCAAATTCGAAAGCCAAAACCCCCAGGAGGACCAGGAAGAGTTGAGGCCCCCATGGGACCCCCAGACCAAATTGAAAGCCAAAACCCCCAGGAGGACCAGGAAGAGTTGAGGCCCCATAGGACCCCCAGACCAAATTGAAAGCCAAAACCCCCAGGAGGACCAGGAAGAGTTGAGGCCCCCATAGGACCCCAGACCAAATTCGAATAGCCAAAACCCCCAGGAGGACCAGGAAGAGTTGAGGCCCCATAGACCCCAGACCAAATTGAAAGCCAAAACCCCCAGGAGGACCAGGAAGAGTTGAGGCCCCCATAGGACCCCCAGACCAAATTCGAAAGCCAAAACCCCCCAGGAGGACCAGGAAGAGTTGAGGCCCCCATAGGACCCCCAGACCAAATTCGAATCAAAACCCCCCAGGAGGACCAGGAAGAGTTGAGGCCCCCATAGGACCCCCAGACCAAATTCGAATAGCCAAAACCCCCAGGAGGACCAGGAAGAGTTGAGGCCCCCATAGGACCCCAGACCAAATTCGAAAGCCAAAACCCCCCAGGAGGACCAGGAAGAGTTGAGGCCCCCATAGGACCCCCAGACCAACCGAATAGCCAAAACCCCCAGGAGGACCAGGAAGAGTTGAGGCCCCCATAGGACCCCCAGACCAAATTCGAATAGCCAAAACCCCCAGGAGGACCAGGAAGAGTTGAGGCCCCCATAGACCCCCAGACCACTGAATAGCCAAAACCCTCCAGGAGGACCAGGAAGAGTTGAGGCCCCCATAGGACCCCAGACCAAATTCGAATAGCCAAAACCCCCGGGAGGACCAGGAAGAGTTGAGGCCCCATAGGACCCCCCAGACCAAATTCGAAAAGCCAAAAACCCCCCCAGGAGGACCAGGAAGAGTTGAGGCCCCCATAGGACCCCAGACCAAATTCGAATAGCCAAAACCCCCCAGGAGGACCAGGAAGAGTTGAGGCCCCATAGGACCCCCAGACCAAATTCGAAAGCCAAAACCCCCAGGAGGACCAGGAAGAGTTGAGGCCCCCATAGGACCCCCAGACCAAATTCGAAAGCCAAAACCCCCAGGAGGACCAGGAAGAGTGAGGCCCCATAGGACCCCCAGACCAAATTCGAAAGCCAAAACCCCCAGGAGGACCAGGAAGAGTTGAGGCCCCCATAGACCCCCAGACCAAATTCGAATAGCCAAAACCCCCAGGAGGACCAGGAAGAGTTGAGGCCCCCATAGGACCCCAGACCAAATTCGAATAGCCAAAACCCCCAGGAGGACCAGGAAGAGTTGAGGCCCCATAGGACCCCCAGACCAAATTCCGAAAAGCCAAAACCCCCAGGAGGACCAGGAAGAGTTGAGGCCCCCATAGACCCCAGACCATCGAATAGCCAAAACCCCCAGGGGGACCAGGAAGAGCTGAGGCCCCCATAGACCCCAGACCAAATTCGAAAGCCAAAACCCCCAGGAGGACCAGGAAGAGTTGAGGCCCCCATAGGACCCCAGACCAAATTCGAATAGCCAAAACCCCCAGGAGGACCAGGAAGAGTTGAGGCCCCCATAGGACCCCCAGACCAAATTCGAATAGCCAAAAACCCCCCCAGGAGGACCAGGAAGAGTTGAGGCCCCCATAGGACCCCCAGACCAAATTGAATAGCCAAAACCCCAGGAGGACCAGGAAGAGTTGAGGCCCCCATAGGACCCCCACCAAATTCGAAAGCCAAAACCCCCAGGAGGACAGGAAGAGTTGAGGCCCCCATAGACCCCCAGACCAAATTCGAATAGCCAAAACCCCCCAGGAGGACCAGGAAGAGTTGAGGCCCCATAGGACCCCCAGACCAAATTCGAATAGCCAAAACCCCAGGAGGACCAGGAAGAGTTGAGGCCCCATAGACCCACCACGAAGCCAACCCCAGAGACCAGAAGTTGAGGCCCCCATAGACCCGACCAACAAAGCCAACCCCAGGAGGACCAGGAAGAGTTGAGGCCCCCATAGGACCCCAGACCAAATTGAATAGCCAAAACCCCCAGGAGGACCAGGAAGAGTTGAGGCCCCCATAGGACCCCAGACCAAATTCGAATAGCCAAAACCCCCAGGAGGACCAGGAAGAGTTGAGGCCCCCATAGGACCCCCAGACCAAATTCGAAAGCCAAAACCCCCAGGAGGACCAGGAAGAGTTGAGGCCCCATAGGACCCCCAGACCAAATTCGAATAGCCAAAACCCCCAGGAGGACCAGGAAGAGTTGAGGCCCCCATAGGACCCCAGACCAAATTCGAATAGCCAAAACCCCCCAGGAGGACCAGGAAGAGTTGAGGCCCCCATAGGACCCCCAGACCAAATTCGAAAGCCAAAACCCGTGAGCCCTGACCCGACATAAGCCAACGACCTCCTCCCAGAAGAGGAGGCCCATAGACCCACAAAGCCAACCAGAAGAAGAGTGAGGCCCCATGACCCACCAATAGCCAAACCCAGAGACCAGAAGAGTGAGGCCATAGACCCAGACCAAATTCAAGCCAACCCAGGAGAAGAGTGAGCCTAGACCCACCGAAGCCAACCCAGAGACAGAGTGAGCCGACCCACAAAGCCAACCCCCAAGGACCGACCAAATGCCAAAACCCGAGACCAGAAGATGAGCCCCCAGACCAGAAAATTGAGCCAAACCCCAGACCAGAAGAACCCCAAGGACCCAGACAAACAAGCAACCCCAGACCAGAAAGTGAGCCCCCAAGGACCACGAGCCAACCCGAGACCAGAAAGAGCCCCCAAGACCAGACAATGAAGCCAAACCCCAGGACCAAAGATGAGGCCCCCAAGACCCAGACCAATAAGCCAAACCCCAGAACCAGGAAAGTGAGATAGCCCACCAAATCAACCAAACCCCGAGACCAGGAAGAGTTGAGCCCCCATAGACCCCCGACCATCAAAGCCAAACCCCCAGGAGGACCAGGAAGAGTTGAGGCCCCCAGACCCCCAGACCAAAGCCAAACCCCAGCGAAGAGGAGGCCAGAAGAATTGACAACCCAGGAGACAATAGCCCCCAGACCCGAGACCAAACCAACCAGGAAGAAACCCCAACAGACACCATAGACCCCCAGACCAAAAGCCGCCCCAGACCAAACGAAAGAAATGAGAACGAAGAGGCCACCCAAAACCAAAACCAGAGACGAAATTGAGCCAACCCGACGCCAACCGGACAGAGAGGCCCCGACCCAGACCAAATGAAAGCCAAACCCAGAGACCAGAAGATTGAGCCCAAACCCAACAACAAGCCAACCAAGACCAGAAAGTGAGCCCAACCCGACACAAAACCAAACCAGAGCCAAGACCCATGACCCACCCAAACAAACCCCCAGAGACCAAGAGAGGCCCAAGCCCCAGACCAAATAAGCCAAACCCCAGACAAGGAAAGTAGCCCCCAAGACCCCCACCCAGCCAAAACCCCCCAGAGGCCAGAAAGAGGCCAAGACCCCAGACCAAAGAAGCCAACCGACAAATTGGCCATACCCGACAAACCAAGAAAACCCCGAGACCAGGAATTGAGGCCAAACCCAGACCAAAAAAAGCCAACCCAGGAGGACGGAAGAGTTGAGCCAGACCCCCAACAAAGAAACCAAGCCAAGGAGGCCAAACCCCAAACCAACAACGATAGCCCAACCCCCAGACCAAAAGCCAACCCGAGACCAAATGAGCCCAAACCCAGAGACAAAGTAGCCCCAGGACCCCGCCAACCAAACCCCAGAGACGAGAGTGAGGCCAGGCCCCCAGACCAAACAAACAAAACCCAGAGCAGGAAGAGTGAGGGCCCCAGACGCCAAAGCAAACCCAGAGGCCGAAGAGTGAGGCCCCAGACCCCAGACCAAATTAAAGCCAAACCCAGGAGGACCAGGAAGGTGAGCCCCATGACCCCCAACCAAATAAACCAACCCCGTGAGCCAAGACAGCCCCCAAACCCCCCAGGACCGAGCCGGCCCCCAGTAAGCCCAAGCCCAGAATCAGCAAGCCCAAACCCTTTGTTAGCCAGCCAGAGGAGCCCCAGAGCCCAGACCAACCAAACCAAAACCCCAGGGACCAGGAAGAGTTGAGGCCCCCATGGCCCCCCCAAAAAAACCAAAATCCCCCAGGAGGACCAAAGAGTTGGGCCCCTAGCCCAGCCAAATCAATCAACCCCAGGGGACCAGAGAGTTGAGGCCCCAGCCCCCAGCAATTCAATAGCCAAAACCCCGAGGACCAGAAGGTGGCCCCATAGACCCCCGACCAAATCGAATCCCTTTTCTTCCTACTCTGTTCTACTTTCCCTTCTTTCACCCCTTCCCATCATTCTACCTGTTTTCTGTCTCGCATGATCTCCGTCACAAGCCCCTTTCTCGTTTTCTCGGGTGGTCTGGTGAAATGGCGGCCCCGTGGGGTCTAGGGGCAGACCCTAAGGTAGTGTTTTCATCCTCAGACATTAGCTAAGTCCACCTGCCTCGTGCCCCTTCACTTCTCTCTTGCGTCGTTGTCAAGGTAACAGTAACTTGTGATGCATGTAACCAACCCATCCTGTGTGGTGGCAGGTGACGGGAAAACTAAAGCTAGATTTTGTTCCCACTATGTAATTATCATATATAATAAGGTGGCAGCTGAGTGTGAATATTCCTACCATGTAACTATACAGTAAGACACTGTGGCAAGTCACATACTGTAACTGCCGTGCAGACTAGGCTGCTGCACACTGCGGCTCTACTCATTTTTGTTTGACAGGGAAAAAATTCCCTTTTTTTTCGTTTGTTGTCAATTTATTTTTGTTACGTATGCCTGTGCTCCTTCCTGCAGTCTTTCCTCCCATCTCCTCCATTATATTCATTATTAATAATAATATCTTTATTTCTACCAGTACATGTACAAGGTGTACAGGCCTAGTTGACATCAATGACATACTACTATATAGAAAGCCGCTTGTTATGCTGAGCATTTCGGACAAATTAGGTCAGTTTTGTCCCAGGATGCGACCCACACCAGTCGACTAACACCCAGGTGCCCATTTTACACTGATGGGTGAACATGGACAGCAGGTGTCTTATGGAAACACGTCCCTAATGTTTTTCAGCCGTACCGGAGGAGATTCGAACTCCGGACCTCAGTGTGTAAGCTGAGTGCGCTAGCGATGGAGCTACGGGACACCTTATTGTTCTCCTTCCTCCTTTCTCTCCGTATTTTCCTATCCCTCCTCCTCCTCCTTCCAAGGCCTCAGACTCGAGTCAAAAAACTATTGATGCTTGAGAATCATCTCACGTTGCCAGTTCACAGCATTAATACTCAACTTGTCATATAAATATCTGCTGTTGCAGCGGCGGCTCACCCACGGAATATATATAACTAATGTAATTTCCTTCTCTCCGGAGTCCTGAGAGAGAGAGAGGCGAAAAAATATTTAAAATGTGCATGAGAAGGAGAGAAAGGGAGAGAAAATGAATAAATACATTAGTGAGTGTGAATTGCAGTAATACAGTGATCCACTGGCATTGGCGACGGGTTTTTCGACAAATTGCATATCACTCACAGCATTTGTAAACAAGAATAGTTTGCACTTGTATATTACTGTGAAAATGTCGCCGTTGGAGGTCTTGAGGGGCCCTGCCGCGACCCTGGGTACCAGGACATACAGCAATCCTGGGTACTAGGACCTACAGTGACCCTGGGTACCAGGACCTACAGTGACTCTGGGTACCACGACCTACAGTGACTCTGGGTACTAGGACCTACAGTGACTGGGTACCAGGACCTACAGTGACTGGGTACCAAGACCTACAGTTACCCTGGGTACCAGGACCTACAGTGACTCTGGGTACTAGGACCTACTGTTTCATATGGACGGAAGTATTGTACCCTTCTGAACGTTGTACAATCTTTTGCCTCTTTACACATGAGAAAGATCTTCATTTTCTCCAAATTACTTAACATGTACTTTGCCTATAACTTCAGATTTAAATAGATCACTCTCTGACTTCTTGTGTGGCTAGATTTGGATTGCGAAATCTCTGCTTCTCTCTAGTGTCTCTAGACTCTCTTAGATGAGGTGAGGATAGTATAGCAGAAGCATCCCAGTCTCCACGTTAGTCTTCGTGCGGTTAGCACCAACAGCCTGGGTGATCAGGTCATCCATTGGGAGGCCTGGTCTGGGACCGGGCCGTGAGGGCGTTGACTCTCGAAACACTCTTCAGGTAGACTCCAGGTAAGCAGTGGCCCTCCACCCCCTGCGACACCTCTGCTTGCATTGTAGACTGAGTAAGGAGAATGTAAGAAGATTTTTTTTTTATTATTACTTGTATTACCGTCATTATCACTACCACTCGTCTTGGAATGATAACTTCTACGGGTACAACAAAACCCAGCGTGAAGGTCCTGGTGACCACTTCAAAAGACTGTGTGATAAAACTTTCCCTTGGCCAGCCCTGGGGAGGAGGGTTCAGTGTTATTTAATTGAATCCGATATTTGCAAAGTGTTTGTTCAACCATTCTTAAAGGACTATATTGTTTTTGCTCTTACAACTTCAGAGAGCAGTCCCTACCAGAGCTCTATGACTCTTAGCAAAAAACCTTTACCTGTGTTTGCATTACATCTCCTGCTGCGAGTTTCACGTAGTTGTTTCGTGTCAATGAATCTTTTTTGTTGCATTTCAGATAGCTTTCATGTTTGAGTGAAGTATAAGTTTTAATATTTAAGGTTTGAATGAGAGCTCGAAGCCTTATATTCTTAGAGGAGAAATAATTGCAGTCTTTCCTCACTGGGATTGTTTCTTAATAGAAATGTGAACTGTATTATCGTCCCTTTCTCCCTCTCCAGTTTAACTTCGTCTTATTTAACTTAGGGACCAAAATTGAGAAGAATATTCCGGTTGAGAGCACAAAATTGGTCATAACTTTCTTGCTATAAAACCAAGATTTGCTTCTCAAGGATAAACATTGTTTGGTACACTTTAAGACATTGCTGATGATCTCTTCCAGAGAGTGTTCAAATATTTTATATTTATGCTTTAACGTTGTTCTATCCTAAAATTTTACATTTATAATCATTGGAACTCATTTTCTACGTCTCCAGTTTCAAGATCTACAAAATAATATGATGGTGTAGGTCTGTTCGTTTTCAGGTTTGGCTGTGAAAACCGAGTTTGTTCTGAGTTGCAAACTAAAGTCCTTTCTTTGTTGTTGCTGCTGGTCATTCCACCGTCGCTGACAGTTATAAAGTCCCGTGGAAGTTTTATAAGTTATTCTTGTGTATAATACACATATAGCCAGCACTTAGGAGAATGAAACTTATGGTGACGTTTCGGTCCGACTTGTTAATGGTCCACGTAGGACAGAAATGTCGTCATAAGTTTGAGTGTAAGTGCAGTGCGGGTTATTTGTGTATTGTTTCAGCCACAGTATTGTGACTTTATATTATTATCTAACATATTTGAAGAAGGTTGAGAAATCCAAGATGGCGGCCAAAGTGGTAGACGATCTTCCATGAAAACTGAAAGATGTTACATCAACATGAATTTTGTGTTTTACAATAAAAATATTAGCAACATAGGTTTTGTTTAAGTATAGGATGTCATCCTTCAGGGTTAGCTTTAATGTTATGGTTAAGTCTCCTTTTATATACTTCTGCACTATTCTCAGTTGTAGTTGTATTATGTTGTAAGTATATATTATAATATTGTTGTATATTGACTTAATGTACTGATGTGTCGTCACTAGCAGTTCAAGGGTGACTTAGCAGTACTGCAGTAAGTAGAGTTGTTTCCATGTCCCGACTTTACCTTCCAAACATGACAGTAAATAATTTAGATGCTGTAGAATGCAAATTATTATATGACAGCGTGGAAATTACTAATAATAGTATGTGTGTGTGTGTGTGTGTGTGTAATATGCTATATTTAAGATCCCTTATTTTGAATCACTGACTAATATTTAAGCCTTGAGATACATGTGTACGGGAGGTTGGGGATGTTGGAGGGGAGGGAGGTGAAGGGGGAGAGGCAGTTTGCTTTTGTGGGAAGGTGGAAGCAGTGTATACGTTATGAAGGGGGCGTGTAGACGTAACTACTGTGTGTGTACATTTATGTATGTGGGAAAGGGAGACGGGCGGCAGGGGGATTGAAGGGAGGAGAAGATCTAAGAGGGAGAAGATCGGTATAGGTACAGTGAAACAATGGCCTCATTGAAAGAACATATTATGTGCACTTTTAACAGAAGTTCTAGTTTCAGCACTACTAATACCCGGAGCAGCGGCTAGTACAGTGCTCCTCCTCAAGAGTAGCTGGTGCTATTGTCTCCTCAGGAGGAGCGGCAGATGCTACGATTTCCTCAGAAGGAGCGGCAGATGCTACGATTTTCTCAGGAGGAGCGGCAGATGCTACGATTTCCTCAGGAGGAGCGGCAGATGCTACGGTCTCCTTAGGAGGAGCGGCAGATACTACGGTTTCCTCAGGAGGAGCGGCAGATGCTACGGTCTCCTCAGGAGGAGCGGCAGATGCTACGGTCTCCTCAGGAGGAGCGGCAGATGCTACGGTCTCCTCAGGAGGAGCGGCAGATGCTACGGTCTCCTTAGGAGGAGCGGCAGATACTACGGTTTCCTCAGGAGGAGCGGCAGATGCTACGGTCTCCTCAGGAGGAGCGGCAGATGCTACGGTCCCCTTAGGAGGAGCGGCAGATGCTACGGTCTCCTCAGGAGGAGCGGCAGATGCTACGGTCTCCTCAGGAGGAGCGGCAGATGCTACGGTCCCCTTAGGAGGAGCGGCAGATGCTACGGTCTCCTCAGGAGGAGCGGCAGATGCTACGGTCTCCTCAGGAGGAGCGGCAGATGCTACGGTCCCCTTAGGAGGAGCGGCAGATGCTACGGTCTCCTCAGGAGGAGCGGCAGATGCTACGGTCTCCTCAGGAGCGGCAGATGCTACGGTCTCCTGAGGTGCTGTGCTACTCTCTCCCCGCTAGGGGGAAGGAGCATGCAAGACCTGGTCCAGGGTTTCCAAGAGGTTTATATAAAACTGGTGAGGTAATTGGGTTAGGGGCGTCGATTATAATCGCTGCAAATTGGTTACGGGCCGAAATTTCTCACTTAACGCTAAACCATTTTCTCGGGAAGACCTGCGTCAGCGGACTTGTCAGATTTTCTGAAGATTTCTCTAAAGGGGTTTTTCTAAAAAGGCGCCTTCGACATAAAAGTTCTGTATATCCGACACACAGACAGACCAAAGACGTAATACCCGCAGAATAGTCACTCATTAAGTTAACGGACACAAAGTAGTACAAGTAGATATGAAAACAGACATTAAATACACAGACACACACACACACACACACACACACACACACACACACACACAACCACAATTAGGTGAGTACAATTAGGTGAGTACACACACACTCGCACTCACTCACATTCACATTCACACACACACACACACACAGCCGTGCCTAGTGGGAAGCCTCTTCACGGAGGTCATTCGTGGGGCAGAAACATTTCATTTCACATACATACACACACACAACATGTCTAATTGACATGCCTAGACAAAACAACTCACATCACACAGCACACACACACAGCCCCCGGTGGCCAGTGGTAAAGCTCTTGCTTCACGCACGGAGGGGCCGGGTTCAATTCCCGGTGGGGCAGAAACATTTCGAAGTGTTTCCTTACACACACATAACACACACTACTAAACAGGCCTAGTGTCTAATTGACATGTGCCTAGGACAAAATGGTAACAACAACAGTCCTGAGGTCAGTCCTGGGACCAGTGCTGTTTCTGGTATTTGTGAACGACATGACGGAAGGAATAGACTCCGAAGTGTCCCTGTTTGCAGATGATGTGAAGTTGATGAGGACCAGGCAGAACTACAAAGGGATCTGGACAGGCTGCAAGCCTGGTCCAGCAATTGGCTCCTGGAGTTCAACCCCACCAAGTGCAAAGAAGACCGCAGACGGAGTACAGTCTAGGGGGCCAGAGACTGCAAACCTCAATCAAGGAAAAAGATCTTGGGGTGAGTATAACACCAGGAACATCTCCTGAGGCGCACATCAACCAAATAATTGCTGCAGCATATGGGCGCCTAGCAAACCTAAGAACAGCATTCCGACATCTTAATAAAGAATCGTTCAGGACCCTGTACACTGTGTACGTTAGGCCCATACTGGAGTATGCAGCACCAGTTTGGAACCCACACCTAGCCAAGCACGTGAAGAAGCTCGAGAAAGTGCAAAGGTTTGCAACAAGACTAGTCCCGGAGCTAAGGGGTATGTCCAACGAGGAGAGGTTAAGGGAAATCGACCTGACGATACTGGAGGACAGGATAGATAGGGGGAACATGATAACAACATATAAGATACTGAGAGGAATTGACAAAGTGGACAGAGACAGAATGTTCCAGAGATGGGACACAGTTGGAAGTTGAAGACTCAGATGAATCACAGAGATGTTAGGAAGTATTTCTTCAGTCACAGAGTGGTCGGGAAGTGGAATAGTTTAGGAAGCGATGTAGTGGAGGCAGGCTCCATACATAGCTTTAAGCAGAGGTATGATAAAGCTCATGGCGCAGGGAGAGTGACCCAGTAGCGGCCAGTGAAGAGGTGGAGCCAGGAGCTGTGACTCGACCCCTGCAACCACAACTAGGTGAGTACACACACACACACACTACTAAGATTCTCAGCAGTGTTTTCCTAGGGGAGGGGCGGCGTGTGGGAAGGAAAGGAATTCTAGATGAGCTTATCATTATTCGAACTCATTTTTTGCAAGAATATAAAGTATGTGGGAAAGAGGACGGGAATCAGGTGGTTAAGGATGTGAGAAGTAAGAGAGGGAATCAGAAGGTGAGGATAGTGAGGAAGGGAAATTATGAAAGTTTGTGTACGTGAAGTGTGTGCTGTGTGGGAGTCCTGGTATTAATGTAAATTATAGTAGCCTAATTGTGTTTGCAGGGGTCGAGGCGCAGATCCTGACCCCGCCTCTTGACTCTTACCAACTGACTTTACTTATTCTAATTCCGGTCATGCTCACTGCTGAATCTGTGTATGGTATTAACATGTTCCACTTATCCGATATCCTGAGACTGAAGTGTCTTATCCCTGTGGATCATCTGCATCTTTAACTCTTATTTATGTCTCAGCTCTCCTGTTATCTCTTGCCTAATTTTAATTTGTTTAGTTTAAGTTCGAGTAGGAACATTTCTGATGGCAGTAGTAGGTCAAGTAAGTCGTCATGCAGTGTTTGTTTATATTGCTGCAGCTCATTCAAAAGCCGCACTTGAAAAGTGTATTCAATCCAAATTGTTTCTAAATGCCGCTTTAGTTTTTTACCAGCTACAACTCGGCCTTCCCATACCATATGTTTCTATTTGTATTACACTTGTTTTAGCATGACCTGCGTCTTGTGATACGCATGCTGCTTGTGGTGGTGGGATGTCGTTGGCGTATATCAGGAGCCTCGGCGTATATCAGGAGCCTCGACGTATATCAGGAGCCTCTGACGGTAACGTTCCCTTCGTTATGACGCTTCACTTCTCTCAAGAACAGTTATCAGGATCTGAATGACGTACTGCCAACACGATACAAAAAAAACAGTTTCGGAATGTTTATTTATTATATCGCTTTGCTGTGTGTAATGCTTTAAGTAATCATACGTGTGGCTTCATTAAACTCTCACAGAACAAAACACTGTTAAAAGAAATACTTGTTCTATTACGTATATATTATTTTTTATTATATATTGTTTTTAGTTACACTAATAAATCTTTATCATTTATTGTACCTTTCTGGTTGTATTGGCTTCGTTTTCAAGTTTGTGCAAGTGTTTGGTTCGGTATTGGATGGAAGACGCTATAGTCAAGAGCCAGCCTAGCCTCTCCTCGTACATGTGTGTCACATTGTGAGACGCTCTCTTCCATCTTTAAATCGAATCCCATTCCTTCTCGATTATCTTCTACTTATCTTTCTTATTGTTTCTTTCATTACCTTGCACGAAATTCTTGTTCCAGTTATTGATCAAATTTAGCAATACCTGTTGTTTTCTTTTTTCAATAATGTGTGTGTGTGTGTGTGTGAGAGAGAGAGAGAGAGAGAGAGAGAGAGAGAGAGATAGAGAGCGTAAGAGTGAGAGAGAAAGGGCGAATGTGATCATCATCTAAATTTCTTTACAGATGAAAAGTTGATAACTCTGGAGCCTCTCCCTAAGCCTTAATTTCTCCTGTCTTCACCTCACGCGGAGAGCGAACTGCAATCCTAAATCTTTTAATCCCTCTCTCCCCGTCCCCGTCTCCCTCCTCTCTCTCTCTTCTCTCTCTCTCTCTCTCTCTCTCTCTCTCTCTCTCTCTCTCTCTCTCTCTCTCTCTCTCTCTCTCTCTCTCTCTCTCAACATTTCCCCACACATCCTGGAAGGTTCCTGTGCTATTCTTGGCGTGCACTTGGAGTGCACTATGGGTGTATTTCCACGTTAAGGTTACATAATCCGTACCAGGAGCGCCCTTGTACATCTCATAAAGTACGACGCGTCTTACCTGCACTCTGCCTTATATGGACCTGTACACCCGTGCCTTACCTGTGTACATGTACAATACTTGGACCTGTACACCTGTGCCTTACCTGTGTACATGTACAATACTTGGACCTGTACATCTGTGCCTTACGTGTGTACATGTTCCTTACCTACCTGACCACTTGAGGTGGGTACGCTGTATGTATACCTTTAACCACCCTATGTGAACCTGTGATCAGTGCTGTGTGCACCTGTGATCAGTGCTGTGTGCACCTGTGATCAGTGCTGTGTGCACCTGTGATCAGTGCTGTGTGCACCTGTGATCAGTGCTGTGCACCTGTGATCAGTGCTGTGTGCACCTGTGATCAGTGCTGTGTGCACCTGTGATCAGTGCTGTGTGCACCTGTGATCAGTGCTGTGTGCACCTGTGATCAGTGCTGTGTGCACCTGTGATCAGTGCTGTGTGCACCTGTGATCAGTGCTGTGTGCACCTGTGATCAGTGCTGTGTGCACCTGTGATCAGTGCTGTGTGCACCTGTGATCAGTGCTGTGTGCACCTGTGATCAGTGCTGTGTGCACCTGTGATCAGTGCTGTGTGCACCTGTGATCAGTGCTGTGTGCACCTGTGATCAGTGCTGTGTGCACCTGTGATCAGTGCTGTGTGCACCTGTGATCAGTGCTGTGTGCACCTGTGATCAGTGCTGTGTGCACCTGTGATCAGTGCTGTGTGCACCTGTGATCAGTGCTGTATGCACCTGTGATCAGTGCTGTATGCACCTGTGATCAGTGCTGTATGCACCTGTTGAGGTTTCGGGAGGTCCCCTTTACTGGCGATGGTCGGGCAGGGTGCAACCTTTCTGCCCCAGTCTTTTTTGCCAGCGGATGGTGGTGAAGGTGGTGGTGGTGGTCGTCGTCCCGAGGTTGAAATAGTCCCCCTCCCGACCAAACGACAAAATTTTATATATATATATATATATATATATATATATATATATATATATATATATATATTTTCATGAAGAATTACTTTCTCCTTTTGTATTTATTTCCTTGATCAAGATTGATGGTTGTAATTCTTGTAATGTGGTAAGATAATAGATCATCAACTATTACAGTTATGTACTATAATATATTAAATCCTAGACCTAGATCTAATATGCTGTCATGTACGTAAGTGAACTTAATGTCCACGATTCTAGAACTATATGTTTATTTTAGAATCTGACTATTAGAGGTTATTAATCCGCTAATATACTTATGTCTGGCAGTTTAGTCCCCAAAGATAATGTTAAGCTTATTATTAATTTGCTCTGAAACATAAACATCATAGATGTTAAATTATTGATTGTGATGTTACCTGCGTCTTCTTTAACACTGTGATATTGCATGTTTACTCCACTTTTCTATAAACCTATGAGAAAGGCAAGCTCTTTTTTTTTTAACTTAAACAACAATTGGTTGTATCGGCAAGAATTCGCAGGTTCTTCGTCTCGTCGTCTGCATTCTTGCAAGTTCATTAAATCAGTAGTTTTTGATGCACCAATATAAATCGAGTAACTTCTTCCCGATGAGTCAATGGTTCATGAAATGAAACGAATTGTATCAACTCAAGTCTCTTGTTACACTCTTTTCCACCAATAATCTGAACATAGAATAAAAATTATGAGGACGTATCATTGTGCTATGTGCGGGTTATTTGTGTAGTGTTCCAGCCATTGTGTTGTGCCTTTTTATTCTGTCGACCTTTACATACTTTGTCACCACCTGCTCCAGATGGTCAGTTTTCTGTTGTTTCGTTTGCTTTGAGTTTCAGAAGGTCAGGCGTATTTGTTGTGGGGAAAAATTATAAAATGTTTCACACACAGATGTCAAGTTTGTCGTGTTCTTAATGACAGCCTTAAGTCGTGGGTCATTGTGATGATTTTAATAAGTCATAATCGTAGTTGTGGAAGCAGATGGAAGAGCTTTGTCCTTGTAAAGTGAAGCTTGATAATACTGGAAAGATATTCGAGTTAAAGGAACTTTAAAATAGTGAGTATTATAATTTATACTTTCAAAAGGAAAATATGTTACGCAGGAGAATAAATAACATATACATTGTGATACGAAGGAAAAACAGAGCGGCTGATGAAAAGCTGCGTAACAAAAGCAAAAACTAAACCTAAGTTACTCAATAATCACATGAAAAGAAAATAACAGTAAAGGATCAAAAAGTAAAACTTAGCAGGATCTACAGATAGCGTCACTCGTTCTGCAGGCAGCGTCACTCGTCCTGCAGGCAGTAGCATTCATCCTGCAGGCACCGTCACTCGTCCAACAGGCAGTATCACTCGTCCTGCAGGCACCGTCACTCGTCCTGCAGGCAGCGTCACTCGTTCTGCAGGCAACGTCACTCGTCCTGCAGGCAGCGTCACTCGTCCTGCAGGCAGCGTCACTCGTCCTGCAGGCAGTATCACTCGTCCTGCAGGCAGCGTCACTCGTCCTGCACGCAGCGTCACTCTTCCTGTAGGCAGTATCACTCGTCCTGCACGCAGCGTCACTCGTCCTGCAGGCAGCGTCACTCGTCCTGCAGGCAGCGTCACTCGTCTTGTAGGCAGTATCACTCGTCCTGCAGGCAGCGTCACTCGTCCTGCGGCGTCACTCGTCCGCAGGGCGTCACTCGTCCTGCAGGCAGCGTCACTCGTCCTGCAGGGAGCGTCACTCGTCCTGCAGGCAGCGTCACTCGTCCTGCAGGCAGTAGCACTCGTCCTGCAGGAAGCGTGACTCGTCCTGCAGGCAGCGTCACTCGTCCAACAGGCAGTATCACTCGTCCTGCAGGCAGTATCACTCGTCCTGCAGGCAGCGTCACTCGTCCAACAGGCAGTATCACTCGTCCTGCAGGCAGTAGCATTCATCCTGCAGGCAGCGTCACTCGTCCTGCAGGCAGCGTCACTCGTCCTGCAGGCAGTAGCACTCGTCCTGCAGGAAGCGTGACTCGTCCTGCAGGCAGCGTCACTCGTCCAACAGGCAGTATCACTCGTCCTGCAGGCAGCGTCACTCGTCCAACAGGCAGTATCACTCGTCCTGCAGGCAGCGTCACTCGTCCTGCAATATTTTAGGACAAATAGTTGACTTGTCCTTGGCAATAACAACTCCATACTTGGCTGTTCAACATTCAGGTATCACTACCTTCACAAATTAACATTATCTAATGACAACATTATTCTCCATAGTTCTGCAAGATGCTCCGAGGTGGATTAACCTGAAGCAATAGGATTGCACAGGATATTGAAGGGAGGAACACCGACCTTCAGCAGCTCACCAAGCATAACACAAGATAACTTCCAAACTCTTAGAAAACGGTAAATAGAAGAGGCTTGGTAAAAGAAGCAGGAACATAATTATAACCTCATGACAAACAGTGATAAACAGGAAAAGTCTTAGCAACAAGCAGCAAACATGACAAGATAATGTAATCTTAAATCTCGAAAAAATATGCAAAAAAAGAAGAGAGTTGACAAAGTTGAGCCTAAGTTTGATTTATAGTGTCCCTGGTATGTCCTCTTTGGCTAGGAATTCTTGTATAATGTCAAGTAAACTACCAAAACTGTGTTATGTAATTGTCTTATAATTTGTAGTAATGTGATCCAAAGTGAATTTAAATGAATTATTGCTTTTAAAGTACAAAGAAGCATTATTATACAAGATCAGTGGAAACCTTACGATTACGTTACGCCACAAAGGTTTTCATTAACCAGTAATCCATGTACATCAGCATTTGTGCGAGGTGCAACTGTGTATTATATCTTCAGGTGTGTGTGTGTGTGTGTTATAAGTAAGCCAGAGGCACTCATAATCAAAAAGCCATTTATACCCAGATAAGGTCTGGGGAGCAAACACCAGCTCTAACACACACTCGGGGTCCAGCCGAGATAAAACCTCGTGGAAACAGTTTTATCATTAAGCGCAAACAAGATAAAGCAAATATTTTATCGCCCCATCTCATAAAGCGGCCAGAATCTCGGTCCAAGTTGTGTACACCAGTAGCTTAAAACAGTGTTCATATGCAGGAATAATGGTGATAATCGAATAAATGAATAACTGCCCAGTATGATCTAATCTCTTCAAAATATTGTGACTACAATGTATGACTGCAGTCGATGTGATTACTTGTTATCCTAGGTATCCTGGGAAACCTCATTTGCCGGAGGTGGGGGACTTCAATTGCTGGAGGTGGGGAACCTTACTTGCTGGAGGTGGGGAACCTCACTTACCAGAGGACATAGATGGGAGCTAAAACAGGATTTGAGACAGAAGTTAGGAAGTATTTTGCCAATCTTAGGTAGGTAACATTTCGAACGCAATAAACGAAGGGACAAAGATTCCAAACCATACACACAGCTTAAAGAATAGGCACTATTGGGCGTCGAAAACCCGAAATTAATAACGCAGTTTGATGAAACGTAAAACGCGGGTCCATGAGCTTTGAATCCACCCTCGTAAACACAGGTAGAAGAGTGCAATTAATTGAATACCAGCAGGATGATCTATAACCTGTGATGTTATCCTTATTGGGTGGGGGTTGGTTGCTTTGACCCAGTTCCTCCACTAGTGGACTCAGTTTGCTTGCTGAGAAAGGAATTAGACATTACTTGGTGTAATTGGGAAGTACTAAAGTGTCACTTTATATGTTGATACACGCGTGTAATAAAAACTGGTCAGTGACTCTAATAAAGCATTTAATGTGAAATTTTTGCTCTATGTAAAGCTCTACACTGAATTATACTTGAAAGAAGCTTCTGGGGGTCAGCGCCCCCGCGGCCTGGTCCCAGACCAAGCTTCTTAGTGGCTGAAGACCTAACGAAACTGTATCATAATAAATGCTTCCTCTCAACCAATGTAAGATAAGAACCGTTGTTTTAAACCTATCGTACCTTCATTACTGTAACCTGCTGTATCCTTCATATAATATTTAATACCTCAGAGTGTGATCCTTGCAACGTAGGTACATAATAATATACGTCTGGAAAATGATGGAGGGATTGGTTCCAAACCTTGAACATTTAAGTCACTCTGTGTGACAACAAGAAACCTGGCAGACGGTGCGCGACGAGTACACTAAGACAAAATTTGATGAGTGTTAGAGGTCCCCGACTCCTCAACGCTCCCCCTCCGTGCAGACCGGGAATTACTTAAAATAAACCTCTGGCGGTCTTCAAGAGGGAACTGAACAGGTTCCTCACATCAGTGTTTGACCAGCCGGGCTGTAGTTCGTACGTTGGACTGCGTGCGGCCACCAGTAACAGCCTGATTGATCAGGCCTTGATCCTCAAAGAGACCAGGTCTGGGACAGGGTCGTGGGGGTCATTCCCCCCCCCCCCGGAAACGTCCTTTAGGTATACTTCAGGTAAGTGCACTTTTCATGAAGAGACATTCCACGCAAACAGTTCATAATTTTACAAATACATATAATCGATTATTATTTTTCATTAATTTCGTTTATCTTGATTTATCTGTTGGGTTTTGCTGGTGCGTCAAGCAGTAACAGTTTTGACTCTGGGAAAGTCTTAAAAATTGGTGACTGGACATCTCTTACATTATTTATATTTTTAGAGGCAAGACTGAAAATGTTCTCTCTTTTTCAGGTAAGTTGGCTGGCACGTGTGAACGTCGGCGCCAGGAGCACTGAGTGAGTGGGATGTGGTCGTGACGTGCAGCCAGGAGCACCGGGTGAGTGGGATGTGATCGTGACGTGCAGCCAGGAGCACCGGGTGAGTGGGATGTGGTCGTGACGTGCAGCCAGGAGCACTGGGTGAGTGGGATGTGGTCGTCAGGTGCACCCAGGAGCACCGGGTGAGTGGGATGTGATCGTGACGTGCAGCCAGGAGCACCGGGTGAGTGGGATGTGATCGTGACGTGCAGCCAGGAGCACTGGGTGAGTGGGATGTGGTCGTGAGGTGCAGCCAGGAACACTGGGTGAGTGGGATGTGGTCGTCAGGTGCAGCCAGGAATACTGGGTGAGTGGGATGTGGTCATGACGTGCAGCCAGGAGCACTGGGTGAGTGGGAAGTGGTCGTCAGGTGCAGCCAGGAGCACTGGATGAGTGGGATGTGGTCGTGACGTGCAGCCAGGAGCACTGGGGGAGTGGGATGTGGTCGTGACGTGAATCCAGGAGCACTGGGTGAGTGGGAAGTGGTCGTCAGGTGCAGCCAGGAGCATTGGATGAGTGGTATGTGGTCGTGACGTGCAGCCAGGAGCACCGGGTGAGTGGAATGTGGTCGTCAGGTGCAGCCAGGAGCACCGGGTGAGTGGGATGTAGTCGTCAGGTGCAGCCAGGAGCACCGGGTGAGTGGGATGTAGTCGTCAGGTGCAGCCAGGAGCACTGGGTGAGTGGGATGTGGTCGTCAGGTGCAGCCAGGAGCATTGGGTGAGTGGGATGTGGTCGTCAGGTGCAGCCAGGAGCACTGGGTGAGTGGGATGTGGTCGTCAGGTGCAGCCAGGATCACTGAGTGAGTGGGATGTGGTCGTCAGGTGCAGCCAGGAGCACTGAGTGGGAAGTGGTCATCAGGTGCAGCCAGGAGCACTGAGTGAGATGTTGTCGTCAGGTACAGCCAGGAGCACTGGGTGAGTGGGATGTGGTCGTCAGGTGCAGCCAGGAGCACCGAGTGGGATGTGGTCGTCAGGTGCAGCTTGGAGCACCGAGTGGGATGTGGTCGTCAGGTGCAGCCAGGATCACTGAGTGAGTGGGATGGGGTCGTCAGGTGCAGCCAGGAGCACTGAGTGGGAAGTGGTCATCAGGTGCAGCCAGGAGCACTGAGTGGGATGTGGTCGTCAGGTGCAGCCAGGAGCACTGTGTGAGTGGGATGTGATCGTCAGGTGCAGCCAGGAGCACCGAGTGGGATGTGGTCGTCAGGTGCAGCTTGGAGCACCGAGTGGGATGTGGTCGTCAGGTGCAGCCAGGAGCACCGAGTGGGATGTGGTCGTCAGGTGCAGCCAGGAGCACCGAGTGGGATGTGGTCGTCAGGTGCAGCTTGGAGCACCGAGTGGGATGTGGTCGTTAGGTGGAGCTAGCAGCACTGAGTGGGATGTGGTCGTCAGGTGTTGCTAGAAGCACTGAGTGGGATGTGGTCGTCAGGGGCTGCTAGCAGCACTGAGTGGGATGTGGTCGTCAGGTGCTGCTAGCAGCACTGGGTGGGATGTGGTCGTCAGGTGCTGCTAGCAGCACTGAGTGGGATGTGGTCGTCAGGTGCTGCTAGCAGCACTGAGTGGGATGTGGTCGTCAGGTGCTGATAGCAGTACTGAGTGGGATGTGGTCGTCAGGTGCTGCTAGCAGCACTGAGTGGGATGTGGTCGTCAGGTGCTTCTAGCAGCACTGAGTGGGATGTGGTCGGCAGGTGCTTCTAGCAGCACTGAGTGGAATGTAGTCGTCAGGTGCTGCTAGCAGCACGGGAATGGGATTTGGTCGTCAGGTGCTGCTAGCAGCACGGGAATGGGATTTGGTCGTCAGGTGCTGCTAGCAGCACTGAGTAGGATGTGGTCGTCAGGTGCTTCTGGCAGCACTGAGTGGGATGTGGTCGTCAGGTGCTTCTAGCAGTACTGAGTGGAATGTAGTCGTCAGGTGCTGCTTTCAGCACGGGAATGGGATTTGGTCGTCAGGTGCTGCTAGCAGTTGGGTGAGAGGGATGTTGACTGCCGCTTTACATGATGATGTTCGTGTCATTTAATTAGTTCTATAATATTGGTAAAAATTGTAAGTTTTTATGTTGCCATGACTTTGTTTCACTTTCATAATATTTCCAGACCACGTTTCCTTGACCGCAGTTCATAGCCTCTCCTGCCCCAGGTGTTGCCAGGGCCCCAGGTGTTGCCAGGGCCCCAGGTGTTGCCAGGGTCCCAGGTGTTGCCAGGGCCTCAGGTGTTGCCAGGTCTCAGGGTACGATAGCCAGGTAGTCTCTCTGGAAATATTTAGTAGATGTTAGCAATGAGGGGTTATCCTATGTCCTGTCATTGTTGGTATAATACGGAGTTGAAAGAGAAATTGAAACCTTCCGTACATTTCTAGTAGTTGTGTGGGAAGTCCTGGGGTGGAAGAGGAAGGTCCTTGTGTGGCGAAATGAATGTGAAAAGAAACATGAAGAATGTGTTCCGCGGAGACGCGAGTGAGCAGAGAAGTAATGTCTGAAGTCGCCAGTTTCTTGTTGCGTGTGCTGATACCATCTAGAGTACAGTAGATCCCAGAGTGCCTGAGGTGTGAAAGACTCATGATTCCTAACAGTTTCAACAGCTAGCTAGCTAGCAAGTTTCCCCTGTTAGGTTTTGTGGTGTACTTAATATGTAGGACATTTGCTAGCGTCTACGGGTTATGAAATCATTCAGCATAATGTCTGGAAGTGAGGATGAAGAGGGTTGTATTTTGAGTTGAAAACCTCTACAGTGTAATTTGCCAGTTACGACTTCTCGCGCGCGTGTTGTACTGCAATTTTGTTTCTCTTAAGAGGTTTCTGAAACATTATTATAGTATGTGAGACGTAGAAACGTTATTATTATGATTATGGTCTGTGGGAGGTATAAACGTTATTAATATGGTCTGTGTGAATTATAAATGTTATTATTATGGTGTTTGGGAAGTATTAACGTTATTATTATGGTCTCTGAGAAATATAAACATTATTATGGTTTGTAAGAATCCTCATCATGATTATGGTCTGGTAACTGTGAGAAACCTTAACATCATTATGGTCTGGTAGCTGTGAGAAGCCTTAACATCATTATGGTCTGGTAACTGTGAGAAACCTTAACATCATTATGGTCTGGTAGTTGTGAGAAACCTTAACATCATTATGGTCTGGTAACTGTGAGAAACCTTAACATCATTATGGTCTGGTAGCTGTGAGAAGCCTTAACATCATTATGGTCGGGTAACTGTGAGAAGCCTTAACATCATTATGGTCTGGTAGTTGTGAGAAACCTTAACATCATTATGGTCTGGTAACTGTGAGAAACCTTAACATCATTATGGTCTGGTAGCTGTGAGAAGCCTTAACATCATTATGGTCGGGTAACTGTGAGAAGCCTTAACATCATTATGGTCTGGTAGCTGTGAGAAGCCTTAACATCATTATGGTCTGGTAGCTGTGAGAAGCCTTAACATCATTATGGTCTGGTAACTGTGAGAAGCCTTAACATCATTATGGTCTGGTAACTGTGAGAAACCTTAACATCATTATGGTCTGGTAACTGTGAGAAACCTTAACATCATTATGGTCTGGTAGCTGTGAGAAACCTTAACATCATTATGGTCTGGTAACTGTGAGAAACCTTAACATCATTATGGTCTGGTAGCTGTGAGAAACCTTAACATCATTATGGTCTGGTAACTGTGAGAAACCTTAACATCATTATGGTCTGGTAACTGTGAGAAACCTTAACATCATTATGGTCTGGTAACTGTGAGAAACCTTAACATCATTATGGTCTGGTAACTGTGAGAAACCTTAACATCATTATGGTCTGGTAGCTGTGAGAAGCCTTAACATCATTATGGTCTGGTAGCTGTGAGAAGCCTTAACATCATTATGGTCTGGTAACTGTGAGAAACCTTAACATCATTATGGTCTGGTAACTGTGAGAAACCTTAACATCATTATGGTCTGGTAGCTGTGAGAAACCTTAACATCATTATGGTCTGGTAACTGTGAGAAGCCTTAACATCATTATGGTCTGGTAACTGTGAGAAACCTTAACATCATTATGGTCTGGTAACTGTGAGAAACCTTAACATCATTATGGTCTGGTAGCTGTGAGAAGCCTTAACATCATTATGGTCTGGTAACTGTGAGAAGCCTTAACATCATTATGGTCTGGTAACTGAAAAGCCTTAACATCATTATGGTCTGGTAGCTGTGAGAAACCTTAACATCATTATGGTCTGGTAACTGTGAGAAGTCTTAACATCATTATGGTCTGGTAACTGTGAGAAGCCTTAACATCATTATGGTCTGGTAGTTGTGAGAAACCTTAACATCATTATGGTCTGGTAACTGAGAAGCCTTAACATCATTATGGTCTGGTAGCTGTGAGAAACCTTAATATCATTATGGTCTGGTAGCTGTGAGAAACCTTAACATCATTATGGTCTGGTAGTTGTGAGAAGCCTTAACATCATTATGGTCTGGTAGTTGTGAGAAACCTTAACATCATTATGGTCTGGTAGTTGTGAGAAACCTTAACATCATTATGGTCTGGTAGTTGTGAGAAACCTTAACATCATTATGGTCTGGTAACTGAGAAGCCTTAACATCATTATGGTCTGGTAGCTGTGAGAAACCTTAATATCATTATGGTCTGGTAGCTGTGAGAAACCTTAACATCATTATGGTCTGGTAGCTGTGAGAAACCTTAACATCATTATGGTCTGGTAGTTGTGAGAAACCTTAACATCATTATGGTCTGGTAGCTGTGAGAAACCTTAACATCATTATGGTCTGGTAGTTGTGAGAACCGTGAACATCCCAGCCTAACATCACTGGGACTGCTTAAGTTAACGTATGTTCTTGGGTGAGCCCTTGTAGGTTTATTGGATTATCTGGCTTTGAGGTGTATTGTGTGTGTGTGTAGTCTTTGTGAAGGTTGTAGATACTTGTTTTTGTCGTCTTGTGTATAGAGTCTTGTGTCCTCCTGTGTATTAAACCTCGTGTTCTGTGTATGGAGCCATGTGTCGTCCTCTTGTATATTATACCTTGTGTTCTGTGTATTTTGAGTCCTATGTCGTCCTCTGTATAGATCCTTGTGTCTCCCTGTGTATAGATTTCTGTGTCGTCCTGTGTATAAAACTTTGTGTCGTCTTGTGTATAGAGAGCGCATAATGACGGTGTTCACATAAATGTATGGCTCATCCCCAGCTTGGTGGTATTGATTCGATCATGGCAGATCTCTCGGGGACCTGAAGGGGGACCTTAATAGAATATCTGGGAGGGAAGAGTCTACGATGGAAGACTAGTGCGCCTCAGGTGGCCATAGGTTCCTTCAGGGACTACGGGTTCCTTGTTGTAGGGATTCCTCTGGGACCACGGGTTCCTTGTTGTAGTGGTTCCTCTCGAACCACGGGTTCCTTGTTGTAGTGGTTCCTCTGGGATCACGGGTTCCTTGTTGTAGGGGTTCCTCTGGGATCACGGGTTCCTTGTTGTAGGGGTTCCTCTGGGATCACGGGTTCCTTGTTGTATGGGTTTTCTGGGACCACGGGTTCCTTGTTGTAGGGGTTCCTCTGGGATCACGGGTTCCTTGTTGTAGGGGTTCCTCTGGGATCACGGGTTCCTTGTTGTAGGGGTTTTCTGGGACCACGGGTTCCTTGTTGTAGGGGTTCCTCTGGGACCACGGGTTCCTTGTTGTAGGGGTTCCTCTGGAATCACGGGTTCCTTGTTGTAGGGGTTCCTCTGGGACCACGGGTTCCTTGTTGTAGGGGTTCCTCTGGGACCACGGGTTCCTTGTTGTAGGGGTTCCTCTGGAATCACGGATCCTTGTTGTAGGGGTTCCTCTGGGACCACGGGTTCCTTGTTGTAGGGTTCCTCTGGGAGCACGGGTTCCTTGTTGTAGGGGTTCCTCTAGGGTCTCTTTTGATTCTTCATCCTGAAGAGGCTCTCCTTCAGGTGTGTCTAAAGTAGGTATTCAGAGCTGGAGATATCTTCAAGGGGAAGAATATCTCCCTCTGCTAGGCACTTTATTGTGACTTCCAATTCTGGAATATCCAGATGTGTGTAGAAACGGTCTTTCCGAAGTTAGCCTCTTGGTCGCTCGTCTGTGGATTACGCTGCCCCTCCCTCAGGAGCTGTGCCTGAGTGGCCACGCAAGGTAAGATCTTCTCCCTATATCACATATTGATCCCCCCGGGAAAACCCTTCCAGAAGGTGGAAGGGAAGGGAGCTTGTTTTATATTTCATTTTACAGTTGGCGTCACAATTAATGGTGTGTCGCAGAGTCGTAAAATATAGCCTGCAGACCGTGACGTGTCAATAACGGCGTCAACCTACAAGATTTATTGGCAGAGGTGTGACTATTCCCACGTTAGCTTTTGTGTGTAAGTTGTGACATGTTGTAACGTGGGAGATGGTTAGTGCGGGTGAAGGAGGGATTTTTTTTTTTTCAACAAAATTGGATACATCCTCAGTGTGCTGCTGCCCAATTCAATATGATAATTACACAGTGGGAACGAAAGCTAACTATGTTTCCACTGTCATATTTCATCATGTAAGTTGTTGACAAAATGAGGGCCATAGGCATTACGGGGAAGGTAGGCAGATGGATTTTTGAGTTCCTAACACAAAGAACACAAAAAGTAGTAGTGAACAGGGCAAGATCCAGCATCAGCGAGGTCAAAAGCTCAGTGCCCCAAGGCACTGTCCTGGCACCTCTGCTGTTTCTCATCCTCATAGCAGACATAGATAAAAACACCCAGCACACTTTTGTATCATCATTTGCAGATGACACTAAAATAAGCATGAAAGTCACTACGGTAGAGGACACTGAAAAATTACAGGAGGACATAAGCAGGGTCTTCCAATGGGCAGTGGAGAACAACATGACGTTCAATGGTGATAAGTTTCAGCTGCTTAGGTATGGAAAAAATGAAGAACTCAAAAGGAACACTATATACAAAACGCAAGAGGGTCACCACATAGAACGAAAGGAACACGTAAAGGACTTGGGAATAATTATGTCTGCTGATCTGTCGTTTAAAGACCATAACAAGACAAAGATCACAACAGCCAGGAAGATGACGGGGTGGGTATTGAGAACTTTCAAAACAAGGGAAATAATGCCGATGGTGACACTATTCAAATCGCTAGTGCTCCCTCACTTAGAATACTGCTCAGTGCTGACGGCCCCGTTCAGGGCAGGAGAAATAGCAGAGCTGGAACAAATCCAGAGATCGTTTACGGCTCACATTGAGCCATTGAAATATCTAAATTATTGGGAACGCCTTCAAGTCTTGAACATGTACTCATTGGAGCGGAGGAGAGAGAGATACATGATAATATATACATGGAAAGTACTTGAGGGCCTGGTCCCAAATCTGCACACTGCCATAACAACATACTGGAGTGAGAGATATGGGAGAAAGTGTAAAATAAACCCAGTGAGGAGCAGGGGTGCGGTGGGGACAATACGGGAGCACTGTATTAACATCCGGGGTCCCAGACTATTCAACATCTTACCAGAAGATATCCGAAACACGGCTGGAACCAGTGTAGAAGCCTTCAAGAGGAAACTGGACAAATATCTTCACCAGGTGCCAGATCAACCAGGCTGTGACGGATATGTGGGGCAGCGGGCCTCCAGCAGCAACAGCCTGGTTGACCAGGCAAGCACCAGACGAGCCTGGCCCATGGCCGGGCTCAGAGAGTAGATACTCTCGAAACTCTTCAAAGGTATATCAAAGGTATGTGTGAACCTGAGCTGGGAGACTTCGGTAGTCTACCTGTGAAGGAGGGAGAACGGGGGTTGATGAAAAAGGGCGGATAGAGGGAAGAGGGGGTGAGAGAAGGAGGATCGAAGAAGGTTGAGAGGGGGAGGGGGGTGGAGTACACTTAATGAAAAAGAGACTAGCAATCAGATAGGTAGGACGAAGATTTCTACTGCAGAATGCGTGTTAGAGGGTTACAGAAGAGAAGAGTGGGACATGGGAGGCTAGTAAACACCACCACAAGAGCGACATCTGAGGCTAGGTAATACATCAAATATTGTAAAATGTGCTTTAAGAACGTAAGGTTCAGGAGAAGAGAAGAAAGGAGCCTAGAGAAGACGAGAGAGTAAAGCGCCGAGTATAACACTAATAATGGAAGGTGAGGATGAAGCATTTTTATAGTAGGTACGGATGGCGGTCCAAGAAAAGATATAAACATTACATGGATAGGTGAATAGGGAAATATCTAGTAAGGAAAGAGAGAGGTGCTAGCGGAAAGCAGACACAGTCAATCTGTGTTCATCTTTAGTACTCCATGACACGTGTGTAGGGGTCACAGTGTCCCTTGAACGTGTACTTTGGACTCCTGACCATAAAACTAGCACTACCCGTGGCCTGGTTGCAGGTGCGTCCATCACAGGTGAATTTATGTGGTATGTTGTGGAGGAATCAATAAGGTTTTAGCCGTACCCTGGGTGGGTCAGCGGCGCTGGACCAGATACATGATACTCACTCTATAATATATGTTGGCAAGCTTTCTAACCCAGAATATAGCCGCCTTGAAGATGATGGAAGCTGCAGCGAAGACCCTCAAATGGCCGCAGTTGAATCTTCATTCTTTTTTATTTACCTAAATTGGATACATCAGTATTGTGATGCTATCATTTTTGTGACCCCACATAGGTTGGTGGGGGACGGCCGGTGTGTTAAAACAAGTATATAGAAGAAACAAAAGGTAGTTATGTTTTCCTGTTATATTTCATCACACGGCGTCCTTCAAGGAAGGTGGGGAAAAGGGCCTTCTTATGAAGGACTCTTGGTCTAAGGAATTGGACGTATCCTTCCCTTGGATCAAACCTCATTACGTCATATTCCCCAAGCGCTGTATAATCGCTATGGTTTCATCGTTTACTTATAAATTTAATAATAGCGAATCTTTAGCTTCATCTTTATGGTAAAGAAGAACACAGGAAGGTAGGTGTCATGGCGGCGTGAGTAGTGTTGAGTGACGTGTTAGGGAGACATAGTGTCTGTTAGCCAGCCTCGTGCCAACCCGCCCCGGGAGGAAGATGTAATTACTCTGAATAATGTATAATCGGCACGAGAATTACACAGCGGCTGGGCCGCAGCCGCCTTTGAGAAAAAGCCAGCTACAGATTGTCGCTGAACGTTACGCTGGTTACCGTGCTTTACGAAATCCTGCCTTACCAACGATGCTGATTTGTCGCTATCAGCACCCAGGTGGTGGTCTGTGCTGCTGCACACACGGTGTGGTCGAGCGCTGAGAATATCAGCGATGAAGGTAGTATAAAAGAGGGGGAGGAAGGGGAGGGGGTTCGTTGTAGAGGAGCAAGAGTATGAAGGGTTTTGTTGGTACTAGATTGGTAAGTGTGAAGGGAAAGGCTGGTGTGCAGGTATTTCTCGTGCACTGTGTATAAACCTCTGGTGGCTCGCCAGCCTGATCATCACCAGCAAGTCTGTGGCAGTGGATACAACAGCGTCCTGTTGCTCTTATTGTGACAACGTTTCGCTCCGTGTAGAGCTTTCTTGATGTGATAAAGTTCTACACAGAGCGAAACGTTGTCTCTCGTTAGAAAATTAATGTCACCTTCAAATCTATATAAGACTTTCCACCTTTAGGATTTGCTAGTCTCATGCCCCCGCCCTCCAGGGGTTCACCGTTCGGGTACTTTTCCGGGGTTTATGTTCACTTCTCACAGTATATTTAGCGGGATGCTGACTCTCAGGTCATAATGCTTTTGCTTCATAATTGCAGATTGACATTCCTATGCTGTACGTCATCTCTGGATTGTCTTGTCCATCGCCTTTTATTATCTGATTTTTTTTTATCCGGGTTGAATTCCAGCAGCCACATTTATAACCATCTCCCTCTAGCCTATTCGCGTCTTCTTGATGTCTCTTTCTCGTCAGTTTTGCATCGCCAGCAAACAGGGACACACAAGACACTGCTCTGCGTTGGAGATGAATCAGGAACAGCAGGTTCCCAGTTCCCATCCTTGAGGTACCGCCCTCGTTACCCACTCCCACTCTTACACGTCCCTCACTGTGTAGTAAGAACGCAGGGGTCTGCCGACAACTTTACGAAAATGGACTCGTGTATTTGAAGAGATCAAAGTCCAGGGACCGAAATGTCTTCAAATGTCGTAAGTGAAGGCATTCGTCTTCATTTCCCTCTCATGTCCCTCGCTGTTTATCTCCCAATTCTTATCATTTCCTAGGCGCTGTGTAGGACCCTAGGGCTACTGTCGAGGTGTCTTTCAGACACTTTATAACTGTAATGTTGCTCCTGCTTGTTTTCCTCTTATCTAGTAGAATTAGTCTCTGCTGGAGGAACGTACGTACGTATGTCCGTGTAAATGGACCATCACATGAGACACTTCAAATAAAATAACAAGAATGGAAAAGAAAGATATCAGTGGAGTCAGTCAGCCAGTTAGCAGAATCATGTATGACAGTCAGCCAGTTAACAGTCATGTATAACAATCAGCAAGTTAGCAGTCATGTATGACAGTCAGCCAGTTAACAGTCATGTATGACAGTCAGCCAGTTAGCAGTCATGTATGACAGTCAGCCAGTTAGCAGTCATGTATGACAGTCAGCCAGTTAACAGTCATGCATGACAATCAGCCAGTTAGCAGTCATGTATGACAGTCAGCCAGTTAACAGTCATGTATGACAGTCAGCCAGTTAACAGTCATGTATGACAGTCAGCCAGTTAACAGTCATGTATGGCAGTCAGCCAGTTAGCAGTCATGTATGACAGTCAGCCAGTTAGCAGTCATGTATGACAGTCAGCCAGTTAATAGTCATGTATGACAGTCAGCAGTCATGTATGACAGTCAGCCAGTTAGCAGAATCATGTACTGACAGTCAGCAAGTAAGCAGTCATGTATGACAGTCAACCAGGTGTAGAAATGTATCCATACACTACTTGTGTTCCCGCTCCACACGAGATACACAGCGGTGCTGTGTACATACACAAGAACGATGGAGGTTGTGGTGGTGTGTACGTATACACGAGGTGTGGATATACACAGTAGTGTTGTGTACGTACGTAGGTACACTGGTGTGTACGTACACACAAGGGAGGGACGGAGGTACGCACAAGGGAACCTCACTAGAAAGTCTTCGTTTTAAACCATGAATATTAAACCACGAGTTTTAAACCATGACTTTTAAACCACGAGTTTTAAACCATGACTTTTAAACCACGAGTTTTAAACCATGAGTTTCCTTAAGCAGTTTCCAGCGTTAAATTTTGAACGTTCTCTGCAATTCGAAGACTACCTCTTTAATTTAGGTTAAATTAAGTCAGGCTGCATTACATAAACCTATAAAAAACGTGTATTTAATCATATGAATGGAAAATATTAATAAACCTAGCTGCGGCACGTCTGGCAGCGCATGTTTGGGCATGTCCAAGGCAACGTTCATATCTGCACGCATATCACGTGTGAGGCCTCTGGTGGGATTGGCGTAGTCAGGGCGCAGGGCGTGGTGATGACGCAGGTGGTGTGTGTGGGCGTGGTGATGACGCAGGTGGTGTGTGTGGGCGTGGTGATGACGCAGGTGGTGTGTGTGGGCGTGGTGATGACGCAGGTGGTGTGTGTGGGCGTGGTGATGACGCAGGTGGTGTGTGTGGGCGTGGTGATGACGCAGGTGGTGTGTGTGGGCGTGGTGATGACGCAGATGGTGTGTGTGGGCGTGGTGATGACGCAGGTGGTGTGTGGGGGCGTGGTGATGACGCAGGTGGTGTGTGTGGGCGTGGTGATGACGCAGGTGGTGTGTTTGCGTGATGATGACGTAGGTGGTGTGTGTGGAGCGTGGTGATGACGCAGGTGGTGTGTGTGTGGGCGTGGTGATGACGCAGGTGGTGTGTGTGTGGGCGTGGTGATGACGCAGGTGGTGTGTGTGTGGGCGTGGTGAGGGCGTACGTGGTGTGTGTATTGGCGTGGTGAGGGCGTACGTGGTGTGTGAATGGGTGTGGTAAGGGCGCAGGTGGTGTGTGTGTGGGCCTGGTGATGACGCAGGTGGTGTGTATGTGGGGGCGTAGTGAAGGCTCACGTGGTGTGTGTGGGTGTGGTAAGGGCGCAGGTAGTGTGTGTGGGCGTGGTGATGACGCAGGTGGTGTGTGTGTGGGCGTGATGGGGCAGCAGGTGGTGTGTGTGGGCGTGGTGATGACGCAGGTGGTGTGAGTATGGGCCTGATGGTGGTGTGTGGGAGTGGTGATCGCGCAGGTGCTGAATGTGGGCGTGGTGATCGCGCAGGTGGTGTGTGGGCGTGGTGAAGGCGAAGGTGGTGTGGGCGTGATGAGGCAACATCACAGCGTGGGTGTGAGGTACACCTGGCGCGCCGCTCTAGTGCTGGGTGTGGCCCCTGCTCCCTCAGCCCCAATCATGGTCCATCTTATGTGTGGCCAGCTGCTGTGGCAGGTGCTGTGGCCAGCTGCTGTGGCTAGCTGCAGTGATCAACTGCTGTGGTTAGTTGTTATGGGTAGATGCTATAGTTAGTTGCTGTGGCTAGATGCTGTGGTTAGTTCTTATGGCTAAATGTTGTAGTTGCTGTGGCTAGATGCAGTAGTTGTCGTAGCTAGATGCTGTAGGTGCTGTGTCTTAGAGGCCTAAATGTGTACACACTGGAGCAGAAGAGAGAGAGATACATGATAATATATACGTGAAAATTACTTGAAGGCCTTGTCCCAAATCTGCACACTGCCATAACAACGTACTGGAGTGAGAGATATGGGAGGAAGTGCAAAATAAACCCAATGAAAAGAAGTGGCCCAATAAGAGAACATTGTGTCAACATCCGTGGTTTAGACTGTTCAACATCTTACCAGAAGATATCAGAAACACTGCTGGGACAAGTGTAGAAGTCTTCATGAGGAAATAGGGCAAGTATCTCCACTAAGCGCCAGATCAACCAGGCTGTGATAGATACGTGGGTCAGCGGGCCGTCAGCAGCAACAGCCGGGTTGACCAGGCAAGTATCGGACAAGTCTGTCCCAGGAAAGGGTTCCAGGAGTAGGAAAACTGCTTATATGTTTATTTTTCCATTGTGTTAGTATTTTATAAAATTTATTTCCAAAACTATCGAAACTCACCAAAGGTAAAGGTAGCTGCTGAGGCTAGCTGTTGAGACTAGCCTCTGTTTAAAACCCAACACCTTACATCTTTCAGCACTAAACCTGTGAGCTTTTTCGAATACTCCTTCGTCTTTGTTTTTTTTTTTTATGTGGAGAACATCGATGGCAGTAATATTTCCAGTTAGTCTCGTGTTCCCGAATATACGTGCCTGAGGCAGTGTACTCCTGGTGCTGTCCTCGTGTTGTTGTCCTCCTGGTGGCGTCCTGATGTTGTCCTCCTGGTGGCGTCCTGATGTTGTCTTCCTGGTGGTGTCCTGTTGTTATCCTCCTGGTGTCTTCCTGATGGCGTCCTGGTGTTATCTTCTTTTTTGCGTCCTGGTGTTGTTTTCCTGATGACGTCCTGTGTTGTCTTCTTGGTGTTGTCCTGGTGGGCCTCCTAGTGTTTTCCTGGTGTTGACTCAGGTACTCACATGTAACTGTTATGGTAGCAGTCAGGTGACCTGCTGCCCACGAACGTGGAGTCACAGGTCACAGAACCAGCTTTTATTGAGACAATAAAGACCTTATGGTAGAGAGACAGCAAAAGGAGACCTTTATTACTTTGACGTTTCACCTGCACGAGACTTGGTAAGTACTTGATAAAGCATCATGTAAGCGAAACATCGGCCTAATACAGGTCTCATCTTGGTCTGTATCTTCTTTACCACTTGTCGGTTACGCCATACACTGATTAAGACTTCATAAAGGTCTACACAGAGCGAAACGTTGTCTCCATAAAAGCTAGTTTTGCAACGTGTTTTTTACCCCCTCACTACCGAGGTAGTTCCACCTCCATCCCGTCCTCCGATCACTTAAGTCACTTCTTCACATAGGGGTTGTAACACATTTCTAAGTCAAGTAAGCTAAGGTTGTCCTCTATCCTTATAAAAATTAAATTATAACTCATCACAACGGAAAAAGCTATACGATAGAAGGTGATACAAACGTCTGCGGCACAAACAGAAAGTGGCAGCTCTTGTGCCTTCAACAGTCACCCGTTTGACTTTTTTTCCAACAGTGCCATGATGTCTGTGGTTAGGAGGACGGGCTACCACCAGAGGAATGTTCTGGCTGTTTGTGCACTTTATCAACACTTTCTGACGTTTGTGTCACCGTGAAGAGTGTCTTGTTTACAACTTTTATCAGTACAACAGGTTGCTAAATGGACAACTTTATATCCTGTCGAAAAAGAGTCATCACGAAACTGGACCGAAAAAGCACCTCTGGGTAATATCATGAACATAGGAGTGGTAGTGGTTGGCAAGTGGTGGTAGTGGCTGGTGACCGGGTCAAGGTAGTACCAGGTAGTTTGTTGATGATGGTAGTGGTAGTGTGATAGTGGGTTGAGTGCTGATAGGAGCTGCTTATAGTCGAGGAAGGCTGTTGGGTGGTGGTAGTGGGCGGCGGTGGTGGATGGTGGTAGTGGGCGGCGGTGGATGATGGTGGTAGTGGGCGACGATGGAGGATGGTGGTAGTGGGCGGCGGTAGAGGATGGTGGTAGTGGGCGACGATGGAGGATGGTGGTAGTGGGCGGCAGTGGAGGTTGGTGGCAGTGGGCAGCAGTGGAGGATGGTGGTAGTGGGCGGCGGTGGAGGATGGTGGTAGTGGGCGGCGGTGGTGGATGGTGGTAGTGGGCGGCGGTGGTGGATGGTGGTAGTGGGCGGCAGTGGAGGATGGTGGTAGTGGGCGGCAGTGGAGGATGGTGGTAATGGGCGGCGGTGGAGGATGGTGGTAGTGGGCGGTGGTGGAGGATGGTGGTAGTGGGCGGCGGTGGTGGATGGTGGTAGTGGACGGCGATGGTGGATGGTGGTAGTGGGCGGTGGTGGAGGATGGTGGTAGTGGGCGGTGGTGGTGGATGGTGGTAGTGGGCGGTGGTGGTGGATGGTGGTAGTGGACGGCGAGGGTGGATGGTGGTAGTGGGCGGTGGTGGAGGATGGTGGTAGTGGGCGGCGATGGTGGTAGTGGGCGGCGGTGGTGGATGGTGGTAGTGGGCGGTGGTGGTGGGGGTAGTGGACGGTGGTGTGGATGGTGGTAGTGGGCGGTGGTGGTGGATGGTGGTAGTGGATGGTGGTGGTGGTGGTTGGTGGTAGTGGGCGGTGGTGGATGGGGGCAGTGGACGGTGGTGGTGGATGGTGGTAGTGGGCTGCGGTGGTGGATGGTGGTAGTGGGCGGCGGTGGTGGAGGACGGGGAAGTTGGGAAGGGGATGGAAGGGGGTTGATCACGCAGATCCTACACCCACACCTTTAATTAGTGTAGGTTGCCCTGCAGCACACACTACCACCTCTCCTCTCTGCTCTTGTACTCTCCTTGCTGTGCTTGCAGGAGTCGATACACATGTGCACTTCTGCAGTCTGCTGCTTATCATGCACAGTTTCTTGCATCAACTTCAGCAGTTGACTTCTTTCGTGGTTGTTTGCTGTTGCTACTGTTTGCTGCAGCTGATGCTCTCGCCTTTCGGTACTGCTTTTGCTACTGACACTGCTTCTTCTGCTGCTAGTGTTGTTTCTTCCTGCTATTACTGCTGGTGAGGCTTTTGTTGATAATATTGCTTCTAATATTTCTCCTGTTCTTGCTGTTGTCTATTCTTGTTGTTCTGCTGACATTATTTGTCTGCGTCTGTTCTTTGTCATTGCTGTTGCTGCTGTTGTGTTTTGCTGTTCCTGCTGTCTGTTTGTGCTGTTCTTTATAGCAACAGTCGTGTGTTGCTAATTTTGAAGCTGAAAGCTACCTGTGAATCAAACAGTCACTGCTGAATTACAGGTAATTTCAGGGCGATGTTCATGCCGAGTTTGGCGATCCCAAGTATTGTTTACAGTAGGTAAAGTTATTGTTTACAGTAGGTAAAGTTATTGTTTACAGTAGGTAAAGTTATTGTTTATAGTAGGTAAAGTTATTGTTTACAGTAGGTAAAGATAAGCAGGTAACGTTATTTCAAGTCTAGGGAGATCAGCAAGTATCGTTGATTTAGCCTTAGTAATCTCCCATACCATATGAGCTGTCATAAAAACTCCATTGAGTTGTCATATAAACTCTAGTGAGCTGTCATATAAACTCGAATACATTGTCATACAAACCGCCGGCGAAGCTCAAGTTACAGAATAAATATTTCCTGCGCACGAAATATATTTCAAACATTTTAATTGTCATAAAATTTTAAAAGAAGACACATATATTCTTGAGCTAATTTTGGAATACATTAAGGGATTACTGTAAGCTAATCCGCTGAAATGTGAGCAAATTGAGAATAAATGTCAATTGCAGTCTGGAAATTCTGCGAGTAGGAAAGAATTAAGTTCAGAGTTCAACTGGCAAATTCTGAGCAAATCCAGGGGTTAAATTCCCAGCAGTAGGGAAGAGTAAGTTCCAGGTGGGGATGGAGAGGGGGCAGCTTCGCGGTGTGGGGGGTAGAATTTTCTCGGAATTGGGTTACATTGAAGGGAGGGGCAAAATCTACATGGGTGGGGGTAGAATTTGAGGGAATACCTGAAGGGTGTTTGAAGAGGTCAGCGCCTCCGCGGCCCAGTCCCAGACCAGACCTTCCGATATATAAAGGTCTGATCAGCCGGGCTGTTGTAGCTGGGTCGCACGCAGTCCATCGTACGAACCACAGCCCAGCTGGTCAGTTCCCTCTTGAAGGTAACCAGAGGTTTGTTGGTAATTTCCCTTGTACACGAAGGAAGGGCGTTGAAGAGTCGGTGTAGGGAGCATTGTCACAATGGGAAAAGGTAATTAGAAGGGAAGGGGCACATCAGGAGGGGAAAGGTCACATTAAGGAGGAAGGGGGCACATCAAGAGGGAGGGGGGAAGCTGGCACGTGCCCTGACAGGTGGCACCAATTTCGCAATGCCGTTTGACGTGATTAATTAACTGCACTGGCGACTTGTTACTCTTTGTAGATGGAGAACCATTTTACTTGTGGAGATGGAGTGGGTAGGGGGAGAGGGATGGAGGGTGTTCCAGGGATGGAGGGGATAGATGGAGGGTGGGAGGGGTTAGACAAATGACAAGTGAGAGGGATACAACCGCAGTGTGCGGCAGTGTATGGCTACAGTGTTCTCTATGAGTATTAGAAGGGGAGACGGACGTAGTCATCGTCTGTGCAAGTTCCTTGTGGTGATCCTGGAAGCTCTTTGTGGAGATCTTGGGAGCTCCTTTTTGGAATCCTGGGAGCTTCTTGTGGAGAACCTGAAAGCTCCTAATGAAAATCCTGGGAGTTCCTTTTGGGGTTCCTGGAGCTCTAAAGAGCTCCTGAAGGCTCCCTTTGAGGATCCTGGGAGCTCCCTGTGGAGATCCTGGAGACTCCTTGAGGAGATCCTGAGAACTCCTTTGCAAGGATCCTGCAGAAGTGCCTCCTCCTGTAAGAAGATCAAGAGTCCGGGAAAACATCTTGCATAAAACATGTGTCTGGGTGCCTGCTGAACCTCCCCAGCCGGAGTCCCAGGGAAACATGAAGCATTTCAAACACATTATAAAGCCAGGCAGCAGCAAAGGTCATTTTAAAGGACCGTCGAGGGCAGAATTAAAAGATAACTTTGTACAGACAATCGTGGAAGCGTCATAGACTACTTCAGCTGAATAAAATATACACAAGAAACCCTAATAAAATGTATTGACGATTGTCTAAAAGAATAAAATACAGAAAAAGAGAATGAGAAAGGCATCTCATTAAGCATGTGGAAGACCTTTACAACAGAGCTTTTGTTCACAACTTTGTTTTTTTTTTCCTCTAAACACGTGCTTGCAGGTGCTTCTGCCCCTCTGTGTGTGTCTTGTGCTGTGCTGCTGACTGTGCTTCTGCCCCTCTGTGTGACTTGTGCTGTGCTGCTGACTGTGCACAACATTTTGCCCGTTTACTCACGACTTCAGCCTTTTAGGTGAGAGTTTGAACATTGGCAATTTATTTTTTAAGTGAAGCGAGTTTCTTTAACTAGGTGTGATATTATTTGAGTTTTGTTTGTACGAGTAATTTTATCTTTGTCACTTAGCTGTTATTTTTGTGTGTTTTGTATTTAGATTTAATGTCTAGAAAATTGAGTGATCAGGCAGGTCAGAGCGCTCTTCAAGTCTTGCAATCTCCTTCCTCTGTTCTTTGTATACAGGTAGTGTATATCCACGACATATGATTTTCAGATGAAAAACTGAAATATGAGGTAGAACAGCGTTGGAGGGAGATGGTTGGAGGCCGAGCGTAAGCCTCTTATCATCCTCAGGGGTGAAATATGGGCCATCGGGAAGCATTGTTGAGAGCTTCTCATTTGCATATGGCCATCATTCTAGTCCATCTTGAGGTACAGTGTGAATTATTTTATGAATAATTAAACTAGTGTGGTGGTAATGCATGACGTTCGTAGGAGTGGCTTAGTGAACACAGGCGGGGTCACTCTCCTACCTAGTTATTGAGTTCAGTGTGTGTGAGAGTGCCTGGGAAGCAGGCACTCTCACACAGTTATGAGGTGCATGCGCACACTGCTACATGAAATTTCTGATTAGTATTACTCTGCTGTATAACACGTTTGAAGCCATGTAGGGAGTTTAGGGTGCTAAAGGAATCAATTAAACTGAAGGATTACGGGTAGCAGTAGCAGCAGCAGCAGTGTTGATGAGATGGCTTGCGATGCTTCCCAGCTGACCGATCAGCGGATGTGTTCAATAGGAAGCTTGTTAAGTTCCAGTAGGATGCACCTGATGGCTTGGGCTGTTGTCGACCTGTGGTTCTTGTCGACTGCCAACGCCAACAGTCTCGCAGGTCACAAGGTACACAGCGAACCAGAGAGAACCAAAACTCGATTCCTGTGCTGAAGGAAACGTATGGGCACATCTCCTTACACAATTATGGAGCACTGCAATATATATGGTACAAGATTTCTTCTTTCTGCAAGCAGACATAAGAAATTTTGCTTCATCATTTGCTTCAGGAAGTCTGATCAGACAGGTTGTGATGGCTATACAGATTTACGGGCTGCTGGTAGGCATTAGCCAGGAAGCCTGGCTTCAGACCGTGCCTCCAGGTTAGAAGAAACCTCGTAACCGGTTACAGAAACCTGCTACACATTATCACAGTAGTTAATTAGTACCTGGATATTAGTTGACTTATGGATCACATTCTATAGGGAGGCAGTACACCGTAGATTACCTGGAGATGGTTTCGAGGGGTCAGTGCCCCCGCTACCCGGTCCCAGGCCTGATCAACCAGTCTGAGGCTAGCCGCATGCGTCCAACGTATACACCACAGCCCGGATGCTCAGGAACTGACTTTAGGAAGTTTCTTGTAGATAGGACTGGGTTTTGCAATATTTAGCAAATAAAACTGTATAAAGAAATAGAAAATCTGAAATCCAGCTCAGCACTTAATATTGTTCAGGGTTTAATCGCCATTAGAGAATATCAAGCTTATTGATCTCTCCCCTCTCTCTCTCTCTCTCTCTCTCTCTCTCTCTCTCTCTCTCTCTCTCTCTCTCTCTCTCTCTCTCTCTCTCTCTCTCTCTCTCTCTCTTTTAGATGTTCGTTGGCCTAGTTCGTCAGAACTCTTAACACCCACCCGAGATCTGTATCCAAGTGTAAACCTGCTGGCAAACTCCTTGGGGTTTATTTCACGTGGAACCATGCTGACAGTCTCCTTGGGATTCCCACGGACAGTTTTAAAAAGCACTGTATTAATAAATTACTGAGCTGTACAAACCTTGAAATAAATAAATATATATATATCCACTTCTCGAGGTCATGGGTCCCACAATTTCCACCAGAGGTGGACCCCTTATTATATATATATATATATATATATATATATATATATATATATATATATATATATAAATAAACCTAAATATGTAGAAACAAACACAAAATCGGATAACAAAAACATGCACTGGTACCCCACACCTGTATGATCGGGATTGTTTTGGATACAGAAACACTTCCCGCTTCCATAAAAGATTACTTTACCTCACATTAGGGTTCTATAAGCACTTGTTCCCACACAGAAGCAACAGCCTGGTTGATCAAGTTGTACGGGTTGTACTTATAACGGCTGCATCACGGCTGTTCACTTGATTTCCAACCTCTGCCCATGTGATCTGGCATCAGCCAATGATAGGCCTGCCTTTTGAATGCCTCAGCGCCAGGCGGCCTAGTGTTCAGTTACCACCCAGACTCAGTGCAGGACAGACACACAGGCATAGGCTCTCAGCTCCCATATATCCAACGCCTCATTAAACGCTACCAAAACCCAAGCTCATCGTCTGTTAATATTACCAAATCTATGAAAAGAACCCCACAACACAAATGGTGACAGCTTGTGGGCCTAGATTTTGTGTAATCTGAGCAGATTTAACGAGAAGAGGAAGAGCCGGTGTTCAGTGCCTCCAGCGCGTCAATATCAACCGTCGCCAGCGACTCACCTTCCCTCACCCGTGACGTCACCCATCCAAGACTCTTCTGAAGCAGTGTCTCCAGTCTTCTGGCTTCTAATTGCAAGTAAACCTCCGAAGAGTTGATCTGGGTTTTGCAATTAAGCCAACAAGTAAGCCAGTTTATGGGAAGAGCCTAAGCCAGCCTACAGTCATCCAGTGTCTCCTGCCATCCACCCAATTCTTCACTGCTGTGTGCAAGTAAGAGAATTCAGTTCACAGTCCAGAGAGCTAAGCCAGCTTCTTCAAGAAAGCCAGTTATACAAGTAAGCCAGTCGTTTCTTCAGCAAGCCAGTTCCTTGCAGTATTGTCTCCAATCGCTCTGTGCTACAAGTTGGACGCTTGTCAGAGTGATATTCACCATTCCTGTGGCTTATTGTGCAAAAAGCCACCTGGGTTAGTAGTCCCAAGGCCGTGAGAACTAGTGTACTGGCCGGACCCCGTGACGTCATCGCCCACCGCCAGCGAGTCAGGCAGCAGTGACGTCATCCATGCGCGCGCCACTCACCACCCGCGCTAGTGTAAACAAAGATACCACCTGCTCACACTACCCTCGTCCAGCCAGCATTTTGTGGTATTTTCTACCCTATCTGGGGTACCAGCAGCATTGTTTCTGGCTCACATAGCAAGTCGAGAGTGTCTTCCTTCATCCCAGAGCGCCAACGTAAAAGCTTGCTGTGTGAGTTCTTCGGTGAAAGCGCATTTCTACAAGACTCAGCAGTCAACGACCAGGAATATATTCTCTCCACCTATACCCGTCGTTCATTCATCATTAGACTCTATTCTATTATAGACATTCGTGTGTGTGAGACATTTAAGCAGTGAATTTTCTTAGTGACATTTAAAGACTTGTGTTTCAGTTTCGTGTAAATTTATTTCAAATACTTTTTCAGTTTTTCATGTGTTCCGTGTCTCATTTTATATCTATGTTCCTTGTGTAAACTCGTACACATGCAGTAAGTACTTGTGTATAAATTTTCTTGTCCTTGAGTGCAGTATTTGATTTATTCGTTATTATTGCAGTGTTTATTAAGTCCCTGTCCCTTCATTTTTTTTCCCAGTGCATTCCCTTGTGTTTTTATGCAGTGTCTGTGAATAGTTCCTTATTGTTTATGCCCCAGTGTTCCTAGTTGCATATTTCATTTTCCTGTGTTCCATTCAGTGTGTCCCATTAATTTTTGTGCCAGTATCTCTTATGTTTTAGTTCAACAGACAATTTATGTTTTGTGTCAATCTGTGCCTCATTTTTTTTTAATTTTTGCAGAACATGTTCATTGAATATATTTTGTCTGAAGCAGCAAGAACTATCTCTTTATACATGTTTTTAAATGCAAGATCTTATTGCATAAACTATCACATTCACTGACTGAATCTTGTTGTGTTGTGTATTCTCCTGCAAAACTGTAAGTTTTTTTTTCAACCCTTATTTCAATTTGTGTATTATTGTCTTTGTGTTGATCTTATCAATAATTCCTTGAACAAATTAACTCTTAACCCTCATATGTAAAGTAAAGTAATATTCATTATAATAATTTTCATTAGTTTTCTTAAGTGAACTAAGAGTTAAAGTGTTCATTCTCCTTGTGCCCAGTGCAACATTGATTTTTAATTGATGCAGTAAATTGTCTATGCAATACCATACATTGATTAAACTTTAAAATTATTCTCCAGTAGTGATTACTTGTTCTTGTTATTTTGCATACAGTATTGTGCACTTTATTCCATTTTACTCAGTGTTATCCTGAAAATTGCTAATAATTCAATGCAAGTTGTCAGCATCATAGTTAATTCTTCAGCCAGCAATGTATATTAAATTCTAGTGTCATTTTCTCTTACGAAAATTTGTTTTCTAGTACTTTTCCAGTTGAATACAATTTTTATTGTATTTCCACTTTGCATTGATTTATTATTTCTCATCTAGTAATTTTTGTTTTAAATTCCAGTAGAGAGAGATAATCTTTGCAGTTAATCCATACAGTAGTCAGTATTGCCTTTTTATTGCAATTTGTAAAGTAATTCCTTAAATTTTACAGTCAAAAATCAGTGAGTTTTACCATCTTGTGCAGTGTATATTAGTTGTTTTAACCCCTTTTCTACATCTAATTCAATTATTCTTAATTCCCATTTTAACTAATTGTGTACTGTGAATATTTTACCATTCTCATTTTTTTACCTGAATTAGTCTTTGTGCAATTTTCATTGCAAGTATGTCTCACTTACCTTACAGTAGTGTAGCTAATGACGGCATTCAGTCCCCTAATGTTCCAAATGCCCTTGCTGAAATTCATGATAGTCCCTTAACGACTGTTAGACCTACCCAGTTAAAGTGTCAATATAGTTTCCTTCGTGATCCTGATAGTTCCTTATCGACTGAAAGACAGTATCTAGCTCTTGAGCAATGTGTTTGTTCTCACAGCTTGTATCAGAGAGTTATAACAGTTCTGCGGAATGTGAAGTTCAAAGTCAGTCCTGATAGCTTTGTGCATTATGTATTAACGTAGCCGAGCGGTCAAGATACTGGTATTACTGTCACTCCTGTCTGGAATTCAGTCCCTACAATATCTTGCATGCAAGATAGCGTTCAGATGCCTAGGGTGCCGGAGGTATCCCGGACCGCCTTGAGTACTTAGTCTATCCTTGCAATGTTGCTAGTTCAAGTAGTAGTTCCTCTCCAGGGGACGCTTTGTTGAAGAAAGACTACTTGAATGAGTTATAGCATCTCTCGCTGATGCAAAAGCAATTGCAGAAAGCCGTTTCTGTGGCTAGTGTTTACTAGAGTGTCTGTTGTGTTGTGTTCCAGATAGTGATATTATCCCAGTTGACAGTAAGTCCTTTGCAGAGTAAAGTGTCGTGTGTCGAGTAATTATTACCTGCAGTAAGAGATAGTGAGAGCCATTCTCCTTTGTTCATACTTTGTGTTATTGAGCTATCTATTTCACCCGGGGAGAGTCCTTCCACTCCACCGTGCCGTTCATTCCTCCAGTAGGAAAGTGTTCCCAGTTCTTAGTGAATAAAGAAAACTCAGTTTAAGAGATTATTTGCATTTGCTAGCCGAGTCCTTACTAAGGCTGAACGCAATTTTACAGTTATGCAAATCCAATGTAGTTGCTGATGCTTTGTCGCGTCATGTCAGTGTAGTAACTGCCGATCCTCCATTTAGTACTGAGGATGTAAAGACTACTCAAAGACAAGACCCCTTTTGATCTGGTGTGGTTCGATTCCTGCTCCAGGAAGATCTTATTCTCTCTGTGAAGCAACCAGCACCCATTAGTGACTGTCATGAACCAAGAATTACTGTATCGCACTACCGAGTTGGGTAATCCTAGTAGAAGAGTATACCAATTAGTAATTCCACAGTCACTAGTGAAAGTAGCCTTGCAGCTAGTTCACGATGTACCAGATGTTGCACATCCTGGTATGGATCGTTCTGTGAAACAAGCCAGATTGAAATACTTTTGGCCTCGTATGTCTACCGATATTACTGAGTATGTCAAGAAATGTAGTGTCTGTATAAAAAATAAAAGTAATGTCACGGGTCCTAATCCAATCCAGATGTATCCCACTACTAGTGAGCCATGGGAAAGAGTTGCACTAGATCTGTTGACCAACTTCCAATGTTCCCTCAGTGGAAACAAACATCTGTGTGTGATGGTCGATCATTTCACCAGATATTGTGAGTTAGTTCCTATTCCAGACAAGACTGCCGAGACAGTAGCTAAAGCGTTTAAGGAACGTATAATCTGTAGACATACCACTCCTAAGTCCCTCATAACAGATAATGGAGGTGAATTTTGTAACGAGATTCTAGAAAACCTATGTGCCTTGTATAAGATTACTAAATCTACCATTGTTCCACACCATCCTGCCAGCAATGGGTTAGCAGAAAGAACGAATAAGTCCTTGATGTCTTAAGAGCTACCATCAATCCCAATAGTGTAACCTGGGATGAAGTTAAACCTGAATGTCGTTATTCCCTACGTACACGAAAAGTGTTAATTAATCCTCAAGTATCATTTGTAGATACCAGTGTAGATCCTCCTCAATCAGAAGTTGAGTTACCTATTGTAACAGAGTTTGATCCACCCAGAGATGATAATTATACTGCCTATATCAATCTCACCCTAGCAGAGTTGGGGTTAAATGTAACTAACCTGTATAGATAAATATGTAGTAAGCGTTTAACTGTGTGTTATAATATCTACTTAGTATCACTCAAATTTTTTTTTTGTGTGTTCACGTTCTCTCCGAGTTCTGAGAATTAACAGTATAGATTTGAGTGCACCAGATCTACCTTGTCTGTTAATCACTATCTTCTTGTAATTTATTTCCTCAGAATTCGTAGATCACATGAAGACAGTTCGATCGAACAAATTAAATTTTTTTTTATCCCTTTTATCATGATTTTCTTGAATGAGCTCATTTAATTAATTCCTATGTATCATGATGCATCATATAGTAATGTAGATTATTCCGTCACGATAATATCCATGTGAAGTATAATGTTAACTGTTGTGTACTTTGACATTGTATAGAATCAGCTGAAAGTTGTTGCCTGTTGCCCTTAGTTTGTATAGTTGTATGTCGAGACGCCATACGTAGCATGCCCGAGCTGTACGGGTTGTACTTATAACGGCTGCATCACGGCTGTTCACGTGATTTCCAACCTCTGCCCATGTGATCTGGCATCAGCCAATGATAGGCCTGCCTTTTGAATGCCTCAGCGCCAGGCGGCCTAGTGTTCAGTTACCACCCAGACTCAGTGCAGGACAGACACACAGGCATAGGCTCTCAGCTCCCATATATCCAACGCCTCATTAAACGCTACCAAAACCCAAGCTCATCGTCTGTTAATATTACCAAATCTATGAAAAGAACCCCACAACACAAAGTTAGTAAGCACCAGACAAGCCTGGACCAGGGCCGGGCTGCAGGAGTAGGATAACTCTCGATACCCATCATAAGTCTGAGGTCAAAATCAATAATAACTTGAAATAATTATAAAGAAATCTTGCAACTCACAAATTATGCTGATACATTGGTGTACACTGATGGCTCTAAATTACCTGAGTTTGCTGGTAAAGCTGCGTCTGCAACACATCGGTCGTTTCTCACCAAGGCAGGGTGACCCGAAAAAGAAGAAACACTTTTATCACCACTCACTCCATCACTGTCTTGCCAGAGGCGTGCCGATACTACAGTTCAAAAACTGCAGCATATCTCTACCCCTCCTTCAGAGTACAGGAATTAAATCCAGCTAACCGGACTTAATTCTTATTACTTCTTTAAAAAAAGAATGACTAACCACGTCGCGTTTGGTATAATTATGTTCTGCATTCTAAACCACGCTGCTTGCTACCTGCAGTCGTACTTGCTGAAGTCGGACTCTCATATTCCTTGCTGGGCGAGGCTGAGACGAGGATCTCGCTTCCACTGAAAATGCCTCAGCAATTCGAGTCATTGATCTTCAAACACTTGTAGGAGTAATTAGAGCATCGAGCCGTATACTGGCTCATTTGTCGTAAAGGCTGCATACTCTCTCTCTCTCTCTCTCTCTCTCTCTCTCTCTCTCTCTCTCTCTCTCTCTCTCTCTCTCTCTCTCTCTCTCTCTCTCTCTCTCTCTCTCTCTCTCATAATGCTTTGGTTCCTTTTATCTGATGTACTGTACTTTTTTAATCCATCCTTTCTACATTGAACTTTGTATCACCAGGTTTTTTTTCCCCTGTGAATCCGTCTAGTTGCTTCCTCTCTCTGACTCTCTCTACACTCTCCTCCCTCATTTCTCTTCTATCGACTCCGTTTCTGCTTGGCTTCCTGCTGCCTCCACTAATCTTTCTCCTCCCTACCTTTCTCTCGCCCATCTTTAGTACCTCTCTCTCCAGCCTCATCCAGTCTTACCCCTCTTGCCTCTTCTATCCCTTTCCTCCTGCCTCAAGTCAGCCACTTCCAGTCTCTCTGCGTATCCTCACATCCCTCCTTTCCTGATTATCTCTCCATCTCCTCTCAGTTCTGTCTCATCCCTGCATCTCTTTATCTTGCTATCAGAAAGAGACTGAAGACTACCAGAGATGTCTCAGCCCACGCCCTCTCTCTCTCTCTCTCTCTCTCTCTCTCTCTCTCTCTCTCTCTCTCTCTCTCTCTCTCTCTCTCTCTCTCTCTCTCTCACTCTCTCTCTCGTATACTCTGGCTCTTTTTCAGTGTGTCTCTACCTTGAGATAGTGTGTGTGTTGGCTATGCGGGCCAGCATCCTGGTTGACCAGACAAGCCTGGCCCAGGGCCGGGCTCAGGTACCAGGGAAACTCACCAACCATACCAAAAGTATATGAGAAGTGTAGTTATGATACCATCGCACGTTGCATCTACACGTGTATATTATATCACAGTGTAGTGATGCTTCCCCTCACCTTACAACGTATTCCTTACCTTTACCTTTGAGTTCCGAGAGTTTTTCTACTCCTGTAGCCCGGCCCTAGGTCAGCCTTATCCGGTGCTTGACTGGTCAACTAGTCTGTTGCTGCTGATAGCCCGCTGGCCCATATGGATCCAGGGATCATCGTCCCGCCTTGGATCTTGTATTTCATTAAACGTAGAAGTTTCCGCTGTCATTACCCCGGGTCCCTTACATTCCTTGTCCATTTTGTGAGTTGATTACATTTTGTATTTTTTTTTTTTTCAAAATTTCATAGCAGAGATGACGTTTATCCTCGTTAAATTTGATATAGTTTTTATTGGCCCAATGGAAGACTTTGTTCAGCTCAGTTTTGAGGTTTAGCGTCTCATCGTTGGATGACATTCTCATTAACTTATTATCATTGCGTTATTTGTCTTCAATTATTCCCTGCGCTAGTTTATTCACGCTGACTGAATGCAAATCTGACCTTTGTTTTAAGTCAGGTTGTTTTATATAAAAATATAAGAAAGGAGGAAGACTGCAGCAGCCCTACCGGCCCATACTAGGCAGGTCTTTCTCAACCTCAAACCCACTAACAAAACTATTTGCCGTACCCATTTTCAATGCCACTCAAGAAATACGCTTTGATAACCCTATCTAAAAATTTTATTGATCTTTAACAGTTTAAAAAACTGCCACAGGACATCTGGAAGCACAGATTTAAGCAGCACTAGAAAGCATTTTAATTGGCACGCTTCCCATTGTATCATTAATGGTGCGAGAATAGATTGTTCTCATGTACCGATGCAACTGACCTGCAACATACTGTCCAGTAATGTATCAGAGGTGAGCAGCGGGCCTCTAACAGCTACAGCCTGGTTGACCAGGCTAGCACCAGACGAGCTTGGCTCATGGCCGGGCTCCGAGAGTATAAGACTCTCGAAACTCATCAAAAGGTAGCTTGAAGATACTGTCAGGTAACGCACTGAGGCATTGACTGCCTCACTGTGCAGTGACATATTGCTCGAGTGTTTATCAGTAACACATCAGAGTGCGTTACTTAACTATGCTCTTCAGTAACGCACCCCTGACACAGAACAGGAAAACAAGTCACCACTCTGGTGCGTAGTGCCATATTGCTTAAGTGTTTATCACTCTTTACAGCTTGACAGCCACTTAGAATCTAAAATTAGGGATGTGTAATTATCTTTTTTGGTCCTCGTTATCATCACGATGATCAGCAACAAGTTTCGCATAACGTACGTCCCCCGTTTGAGTTGAATTACTCGTACGTGGCAAAGTAGGCAAGTAATTACTCTTAAAAGACTGAGTTCAGCGTCCTTGCCTCGTAGAAGCCTGTGGAATGCACTTGTGTGTATATTGTTTGCGTGCGACGCGGAGGCTGGTAATTTGCGTGTAATTCCTGAATATATATTGTTTGTGTGGTAGGGGTAGCGTCAGATCCTTCCGCGAGGAGGAAGCTGAACTCCTCCTGTCTAATGAGAACGGCAAGGAATCTCATA